>LVLI01000216.1:0-16613 GCA_001687465.1 Halocafeteria seosinensis | reverse complement strand
TTGTCATGACGGAGATAGCCGAGTATAGTGGCTTCCAAAGATTTCCAGAGGCAACGATTACCACCCACTGCAAACGTCCATCTTTAGGAAGGACCAAACGGAAAACAAAACGTCCCCACCAGTCGTCAAAAATGCACTACAATTATCGCCCAGGTGTGAATACAGTTATCTGCGATAGCCCCCCCCCCCATCTCCCCATTGTTGTTAAGGTCCATTTTTCACTACCTTTTTCCACGCATCTCAGAGCAACAATATCACCATTGCAACACCGCTTAACGTTATTGAGATGAGGATCATCAGGCCAATGGTTTCACTGTATCAGTCTCCGATCCAATCCACCACATGAGGAATTCATGGGACTGCCAACATAGCAGTACGTCAAGCAACGCGCCCTACCGCTCATATTCGCCTTCGAATCGCTAAACCACTGAGCTCTACCGTCTGTACTCATCTGTTTCTCCTTTACATGGAAGTATACTGGAATAGTGAAAGGCAGAAGTCCCAATGCTATAGTGCTAAAAATTGCGCGCTAACGTTCACCATCCCCTGTCAACGTTCACCACGTTGGAAGTTCCCCCAGCCACCACATGAGGCATTCATAAGATAAACGTTATCAACATATTGACTGCAATAACATTATCTTCCCAACGGTGAAGAATGAATCCACTGTAATACTCGTTGTGTGGTCTAATACAATTCCTCCCCAACTGAACCCTCCACGGACTAGGTTTACCGTCTGTTTTGAACGACTCTCCTCGTATCCCAAACTTCATGAATTCGGCTTCCCTGGTGATCAACGCTTTCTATGACTACTTCTCCCACACTACAGACGTGAAACACCACCATCATACCCAAACCTGTTGAATAAATACCTTTTAAAGTTCGCTGACCCCGGGTATCCCCGTACCCGAAGGAAAGTTTGACAGTTCAGCACATTAGGATTTTGTGCCACGTACATTTTGTGCCACGTACATTTTGTGCCAAAGCGCCATCTTGGCGCGGCGTGCGCCAGAGCAGGCTGCGCCAGACCGCCGCGCCAAGTCGGGTCGATATTTTCCAAACACACTATCGCACATGCCAATATTCAACACTCCAAATACTCTCCAAACACTCCAAATACAGAATTTGTTACAGAATTGATGACGATCACAAAACATTTTTGAATCTACCTTATGTACCAGTACGTAGAGTGTAGTCCCCGTGGGAACATGTTCTACGCTCTCTGAACGAACCAACCGAGTGATGGAGACCAGTACACAACGGGGCCTCTAAAGCAGCCGCAGCGAACAGAAGTAAAGAAAGAGAACAATATTTTCAACCTTCGTCACTATGAACACTTTAACAACGTATAAAAGGTATATTTTTAAAGGGCATGCACAGACCGTACATACACTACGGTTTCTACATCCACTAGAACGCGTACTATATGTGACAGTATCACTAAAGTACTCCAAATATTCCTCAGCGCGAGAGACAAGAGCATCTTTGCTTCCACTCACAGGTTTCCTAGCAGACTTAAGTAGAGTCTCCTGTTTTAGCCTCCATCCGTTGGCGCGAATCACCGGCATCAAATGTCCGGGCACCCGCACGAACACGTTTCGTCGCTACCGTGGTCGCTGCCGTCGTCGCTGGCGCTCCCTGATTCGCGTCAGGATCGTCAATAAATTGAGGAATGTGTGCAATTAATGTATCTGCATCAAAGAGGCCTATTTCTTCTTTATGCTCTCCAAATCATATCGGAGGCGGAACAATAAGATTCGTACCTTGGTCGACTTTAATTATGAAGAACCTAATTTTCGTTATCAAAAGCTTTTCTTCTTCACGAAGTTTTTCTTCTTCACGAAGCTTTTCTTCTTTACGAAGCTTTTCTTTTTTACGAAGCTTTTTTTCTTCACGAAGCTTTTCTTCTTTAGGTTTTACGTCATCTTTTGAAAACTTTGGTGGGTCCGGCATGAATTGATCCCTATAGCTTGGAACGATGAAATAGAAGTCAGGATATACAAATTCCTCCTCTCCTGATCTGTAAAAGTGGCGAACTTCTTTCCAAAGCTTGTTTACAGCGTACATGAGTAGCGAATGATCATCAGCCGTAGTATACTGGATGAATATTAGAGGATTCTTCAAGGATGTTTCACTTGGGGGTGCCGTGTCTGTTGGCGACACGGATGATGCCGCCGACTGCAATACGGTCGATTGTTCGTGGGATGAAAGCGACAATGCGTTTACCGCTGACGACAACGATGACGAGGGAGAAGAAGAAGAAGAAGAAGAAAAAGGACCACCTTTTTCTCTCCGTGCTTTCACCTGCTGATTTTCGCTACTGGGGGGTGATGACGATGAAATAGAAGATGATACGCCACCTCGAACGACTTTGGAATAACCACCCTGAGCCTGAAATACTTCACTACCCGATTTTTTCCCACTCCCTGCTGCAGAAGGTTCATCGCTTGTCCCTTCCGTTTGTGGTGTTCTTGTTGCGGCCTGTTGAGGCTGCGCGGTTGGTGCAGCAGGATGTTCCTCTTTACGTTTACATTCCAACTCTCCATCTCCTTCCGGATTTGATTTTTCATTTTCTGTAAGAATGACCGAGTCGATTGTTTTGAAAATTTTGGATAAAGGCTTCCCATACACAGCCTGAAATGTTCTCAGTCTCTCCAACTCTCCAAAAAGACCAATCAAACTTTGCCCTTTAATACGTCGTTCGGTACATCGGGGTAGCTGTATGCCCCCTGCTATTCGGTCGCCCCGCTCCCAGGAGTTTTTTTTATCGTTATACTTGAGGATAGTGACATCCTGAAAGGTGATGCCTGGCTGGATGGCACGTTTTTTCGGGATCAAATTGTGACAGGCTATCTCAAAGAGAGGACCTCTCTGCTTACCGGGCAAAAACGCCCCCTTGACAAGCTCATTCCATTGCTGCTTGTTCCATTGGCTCGTGACTTTGTCAGCAATCTTTTGAGACGAAAATCGAATCTCTGCCAACAAAAAGCTATGCCTTTTATCTCCCCCCCACCAAGGCTGAACAGCTTTAAGGGAAACTTGCTCGCCTCGTCCATGGACACACGCAGAGTCAAGCTCACCGGAGTCGTTTAGTATTTCCTTTGGTGAAACTGCGCTTGCTATTGACTCAAAAATCTCGTCAATGAGTATCGGGTGCTCAAAAATAAATCTAGGGACACCGCCAATTGTTTCATATCGGGTAAGCACCGTGTCGTCATCTACAAGTTTAGAGTATACATTTTGGCGAAGATCTAACAATTCGTCTTGATCAAACGGTGACATGATTTTTCGAGATTGATAAGGAGAAAGAATGGCCTTATCGCGATGAGCTCTCCGGGGTGAAATAAAAATCAACAGTTTCGATTTGCCTCTTGCATTTTGTGCCAAGGGACGTATTCGGTCGTTCGCTGCTCCATCGTGCAAAATCCAGTCACCATCTTTGACGTATTTGAATTTCACTGAAGAGACGCTACCTGTAGAAGGGTCGATCTTGAACATGTGGGAACTTGCATTCATGAGGCTTAAGACAATTCGCGGAGGTCGATCTGGCGGATCGGAATGTAGGAGCTTCCACACGACAAAGGGGATCATCATTGTCTTTCCAATCCCAGGAACGCCTTCTATGGTGAAAACGTTCATGTCGCTTTCCTCGGAAATCACTTTGAAAAGGTCATCATACTCACGTCTACAGTACACACCGACAGCATTTGCCTTCATTTCTTTGCCGGGATGCCAGCATCCTTCAAGTACTTTAGAAGCTGGTTCACGCTCGATTTCCCTTAGTTTTTTCACCAGTGTAATGACTTCAAATTTCAGACCGATATCTGCAGAAACCGTGAGAACTCTTACACTTACTTCTTGAGTGAGTAACAAAAACAACGCAATACTGAAATTTCGAAAGACTACCTACCGTCTAGTTCGTCAATGGCTTCTCGCATCTTTATTAAGTCATCCAAACCGGATATCCCTAGTTCTTTGAGGTCACCTCTGTCTAGTTTACGAAGCTTCATCCCGTTAATGCCCTGAAAATTGTCCGCAAACTGACGGCAGTCAATGCTGGTGAGCCATCTCTGGACGTCGGCTTTCGTCCATTCCTCCACATCAGATGGAAGGGTAACTGAGGAGGGAAAGCCAAACACAGTACGACATGTACAAGAATTGCTGTACGACAGAGAAACACCCAGTGTACATACTCGTGCCATCTGATATCCTTTTTCCGACTAGCTCGTCAATGGCTTTTTCCATCTTTTTTAAGTCAGAGAGAGCGGATATCCCTAGTTCTTTGAGGTCAGGTCTTCCTAGTGTACGAAGCTTCTGTCCGTTGACGTCCCGAAGCTTGTCAGCAAACTGAACGCAGTCAATGCTGGTGAGCCATGTCTGGACGTCGTCTTCCGTCCATTCCTCCACATCAGATGGAAGGGCAGCTGGGGAGGCAAACACAGTACGGCATGTATAGGYGTTGCTGTACGACAGAGCCACACCCAGTGTACATACTCTCGCCATCCGTTATCATCCTTACGGAATCAGCGGATGCTCCGGCCTCGCAAGAGGCGCTGGAACCTGTAAAGTGAAGAATCGTAGCAAGGTCCAGTGAACTATATGAAGCAAACGGCAGGTCCACTTACTTGTTGCTCCACCCGTTGTTTGAGCGGACTCCTTTTTACTTTTGCTTTATCGATTTGACATATTTACACAGAATGGAATCGCTTTGTGGCACTTTTAGGAATCACAGCAAATATACCCCACTTCTGCAAAGAGCAGAGATAACAAGCTACCCCCAATCGTACTTCGCACCATGCATCTTCAGTCAACGCACACACCCACAACGCCCTTTTTCATCCCCAGATTGTAATTTTAGGGAAGCATTCATTCATCCTCTATCCCGCTGAGTGCTAAGATTAAATACCGCTCATTACATGCTTAAGTGCCAGGGCATTAATTGCCCACCCATGCTTCCACCCTCTGGGGACACTCAAGGGGCATAACTGACCCCGATCCTTTTCAGAATTTGAACAAGGAAGAGGGTCCCTCGAGGACTCCAAGAATATAACATACTGTACGTACCCGGTGAGCGAGGTTCATCCATACACAATGAGTGCAAAATTCAAACGCAGCAATTCAGTGAGTGTAAACTAACATACGTAGCAGTGGCGACGATACAGCCGAGGAGAAGTGGAATGGAATCTCTGTAGCGGGAAATAACAAGTGGACCCAAAGAACAATCTTTCCTTTGGGTACCCCCGAGCCAGCAATCTTTCCTTTCACCCATGGCTAAACGCCTTAATCGACCAGTAGAGCCTCCCGCAGGAGCGTGAGGAAGTCCCTCTGAACGGAGGGGATTACGCATTTTTGATGCCGTCCGCTAGGAGGACCTTTCGCGCAAGCGCGATCCTGATGAATTGATTTCCGCTGGGAGGACCCTCGTACCAAGCGCGTTCCTGTCTCTCGACGAGGGGGTTCCTGCCAGAACTTCCTGGTGCCATTCACTGCTGCAAATTCCTACTGATAGAATTGATTTGCGCTGGGAGGAGGGAGTTCCTGCCAGAGCTTCCTGGTGCCATCCTACTGATAGAATTGATTTCCGCTGGAAGGCTTCGAAGTACCCCGGTACGTGGAAGTACGCGTTGCTGGAACGCGACTGATTGCAGGCAAGCGCGAACCCAATGCCATCCTCTGGGAGGACCCTCTTACCAAGCGTGTTCCTCTCGAAGAGGACGTACTGTTAGAACAGATTTGTCGCTGGCAGGATCCTCCGAAGTACACGTTGCTGGAACCCGACTGGACCAAGACGTCCTTCCTGCTCGCTAATGCACTGGCCACAAGTTGAGTGTGTGTGTGATGTGTATTGTTTGCATGTTTGCTAGATGTACCCGAGCGCGAAAATGAACGTTCATTCGGAGTGTTGTAGTCAACTTGTAGACAATGAATGTAGCACAGTGTAAACTCTTTTCGTATTTTGTTGAAGTTCCAGAACAGAGACTGTCTACGAGAGACAGACGGAAACGAATTTGATTCGTGTGTCCCCGATGCATCGTTGACACCGATGATCGAGGAATTGATGCCCTTCGTTCATCGGGTGTGCTGTGGAACTAGCCTTACACGTAGGGTGAAAAAAAAGATTGTTTGATTAAAAAAGTAAAGTTATAGAAGGAAAAGTTAAGATAATTATGGTAGTTTTAGAAATAGAAGTAATAATTCAAATAAACGCCAATAAATATAGAATTAAGAAAATACATTTACGTAGAGGAATTGTAGAAGAAAGTTAGAAAATCCATCTACATAGAGGAATATTGAAGGGTAATATACAGGAAGGTTGAATAACCATTTAAAACAGCCTAAAAATATGATAAATATAAATACTTTTACGATAGAAAATAACTAAAAGCATTAACAATTAAACGATAAGTAATCCCCAGAGAAATAGGGGTTTTGAAAGGTTCCCGAAATAGAGTTAAACATTCTATTAAAGATTGAACATATTTTTTGAGAACCGTTTTTTTAATATATCAAAAAAAGTAGCCCAGTGAGTGTTTAACGCCAATAATTATAAAAGTTAAGATAATTATGGTAGTTTTAGAAATAGAAGTAATAATTCAAATAAACGCCAATAATTGTAGAATTAGGAAAATCCATTTACACAGAAGAATTGTAGAACAAAGTTAGAAAATCCATCTACATAGAAGCTACTGACGGGGTAATACATAGGAAAGTTAAATAAAGCCTGGTTAGTGCTTAACGCCATTCAAGAACTCACAGAAATAATACCGGCGGATTTATTACAAATTACAATAAGAAAGAATATTAAAGGGTAATATACAATAGACTTATGAAATCGTTATAATTGAAGCTTAAATGAGATAATAATGAAAACTTTTGAAGTAGAAATTAAAGATAAGTGTTTAAAAGTGAGATAAGATTAATTCCATAGGAAATAGGAGTTTTAGGGGGTTCTCAAAATAGAGTTAAACATTCTATTAAAGATTGAACATATATTTTGRGAACCGTTTTTTTAATAAATAATAAAATAACTATCTAATGACTTTTATATAATCCTACTTTAAAAGGATTATATAAATTAAATAAGTTTAAGCTTCAAAGAATTCAATTTTCGTAATAATTCCTGCTTGGTTAAGTCTTTTGAATTTACATCTCCATATGGTAATTCTTCTTCCTTTCCATTTACTTTCATTTTTATTTTATATTTGTTTCAAAGACCAAGGGCCACAGAAGCGGGGATAATATAAGCGTGTATTCTTGAGTGTACAGTTTTATTACTACCAATTTCATTCTTATCAGCTATCCCAGTCGAAAAAGTAATGTTCTCCGTTGTATTTGTGAAGATTGTAAATTTATAATATGATGTTCTATCATTTTCGTTGCCAATACCACCGGTATTTATTTGAAATCTAGAAGCACCACCAAAACCATCCAATTGAGCTTGTCGAGCTGGGTCTGAAAATGTTGTCATTCCATCATCTGAAACTAAATGATCAAGAATAACTCCATCGCCTGTATTTGTAAAATCTGACCAAACTAATAATTGAATATGACATAAATAATGACGATTTTCTAAACCGTTTACAGAAAAATTATGTGTTATACTTCCACCTTGATTAAGAGTAAAACTTTGTGTATCTTGCTTTTCCATAACATCAATGGTTCCAGAAGTTGTATTATTATCAGTAAAGTATTGAAGATTGACAGCATCCTTATTATTAACTGGGTCATTAACATTAATTATCTTGTTATCTCCAGCATCTAAATTCCCATTCATAGCTTTACTTCCATCTAAATGAAGATAATTATTATCAGCTTCCGTTTTATCATAATGATTAGTATCAATATAGTCTTTAGTCGCTCCATCTTGCGCACTAGTAGGATTAGATAAGTTAGTAATTTTGTTATTACCAGCATTCATAGCACTATCATTCAATACCACACTAGCGCCTGATACAAATGTTAAATCACTAGACATATCATTATTCCCATCAGTTCTTAGAAAAAAAAAATCACTAGTTGTTTTATCATAATAATTGGTATCAATATAATCCTTGTTAGAAGCATCACTAAGACTTGTAGGATTAGATAAGTTAGTTATCTTATTACTATTCATATTTAGATTAGCAGCCATAGATTTAGAACCATCTAAATGAAGATAATTATTATCAGCTTCCGTTTTATTATAATGATTAGTATCAATATAATCTTTAGTTGCTCCATCTTGCCCACTAGTAGGATTAGATAAGTTAGTTATCTTATTACTATCCATATTTAGATTAGCAGCCATAGATTTAGAACCATCTAAATGAAGGTAGTTATTATCAGCATTTGTTTTTGTGTAATACCTATTATCACTTTCAGTTTTATCATAAAAGTTTGCATCAACATATTCTTGAGTGTAATGTTCATCATCTCTTTCAATAACATAACCAGCATCGGTATATCTTAAGCCATCTCTACCTTCGCTGTGAATATAACTCATTTTGTTTATATATATAAGATAGAAATTTATTATATATTATATGGATCGAGTTCTTCGCTTTTTATGGGATATAAGAATACTGTTTGTCTTACTTCAATACCCTTTGAATTACTTGCTTGGTTCCAAAAGTGAACTTTGAAATTTACGGTATCTGTTGCTGTGAAAATTTTATTAAATTTGTATTTAAACATTACTTCATCCTCACTTCTAAACCATACAGCATAACTACTATTTGAAATATCAAATCTGTTATTTGTATCATAGAATTGCTCAGGAAATGTTTGTAAATCATTAGCTTCTAAAGTAAACCAAAAATACTGTGGACTTCCAACCGAATCTACACTCCAGACAGTAATTTCAATATTAGCCATATATGTTTGTCCAGAAACTAAATCTGTAATTTCTGCACTCTGACTTTGATTTTCACCAGAAGAATTTAAAAAAGTTTTATCCCATTGAAAATGATAAATTGTAGGATATAAATATCTTTCATCACTCTCAGTTTTATCGTAGAAGTTGTTATCAATATACTCTTTATCGTGGAAGTCGTCATCTTTATCAATTATATAACCAGCTTCTCCAAAATCAAAACCTCTTCCTGGAGCATCACTATTTATATAACTCATTTTGTTTATATCATATAAATTAGAAAATAATATTTTTTTCTAATTCAATAGTATATAAACAATGACAAGCCACGTTCCATTCCAAAGTCATAGTGGTTTTAAAGGATTTATCAACGTTCACGATGGATTAAAACTAAACAATGGTAAAATGAGTGTTGATACAGGAAATGGGTTATCACTTAATAATGGTAAACTACAAAATGATTGGTATAATGTAGCAGCTACTTCTGATGTAGATTTAGGAAGTAATAGAATAACAAATCTCGCTACACCTACAGCTTCTAGTGATGCTTCAACTAAGAGTTATATAGACAATCAGGTTAGTGTTCCCCAATTACGACGCGGAGGAAGAGCCTACTATAGTTTTGATGATTCCAACAATCGGTACGCTGATTCCATAGGACAATATGATGGTTTGCTGGTTGGTAATGGCACAATTTCATCAGGTAAAATTACCGATGCGTTTGACACGCAGGGAAATGACACATATGTTGATGTCGGTGATGCTTTAGGCTGGACAACCGGTGATTTTAGTGTTGGTCTGTGGATTTACCCCAAAGAAGATGGTGTAACATTTATTATGAATGGGGAGACGTCGGGAAATTTGACACATTTACAATATGGAACAATTACATCCAACAAATTTCGGTTTTTTACGTGGGATAGCTCACAAGTTAGCTTTGAAACAAGCAACACATATTCCACCAATCAATGGCATTATGTAGTTTTCACCCGCTCTGGTTCTTCAGGAGAAATCTATGTCAACGGAGCGTTGGATAATTCGGGCACGGTAGCAAGTGGTGATATTGGTGATACTACAGCAGGTCGAATTGGTTCAACCACTGGGAATGCTAAAAATGTGCTTGTTGACGAGGTTGCTGTCTGGGATAGAGTTCTCACTCAAGATGAAATTGATTTTCTGTATAATGGAGGAATTGGAACAAACAACTGGCAAGATACCTACCTAGCCACCAAGGGTGAAGTCAGTCAATTACGTCAATATACCAACGCCTTAACGGGAATTCCACAAATGCGACGAGCGATACGTTCCTACTATACATTTGATGGAACTGACGCCTATGCCGACACGATTGGTACAAATCACGGGACAAATAATGGAACATCTGTTGTGTCTGGCAAAATTGGTCAGGGATTGGAATTTAGCGGTGATAATAAATATGTAGATGTTGGAGATGCCTTTAATTTTGGAACAAGTGATTTTACGATATCTTGGTGGGTTTATATTAATAACCCAGATGGCAACAAAAAAACTATGCTTGGAAATGGAGGAAACGATAGGATTTATGTTTCTTGGCAAACTAATGGAGGCATTAGATTTTTTACGAACCCCACATCTTTTGCTACGCCGGACAGTGTTGTGCCGGAAAACACGTGGACATTTGTCGCAATTACTCGCTCAGGTTCTGATGGAAGGATTTACGTGGATGGTGTGGAACGTGCAAACGGCTCAGTTAGTAGTGCAAATATTGGTTCGTCAAATAATTCAGAATTGGGGCGAAACTTAGCCGAAGCTTCTATGGAAGGAAAGCTAGACGAGGTAGGTGTTTGGAATCGTGTTCTCTCTGCCGAAGAAATTCAATATCTGTATCATAAAGGACAAGGCACAAATGATTTTCAAAGCTTTGATTGGTATTCTCGGTCAGCACAGTCGGATGTTGATATGAATGGTAATTCAATAACCAATGGACAAGATATCACAACCAAACAACTCTTCCTAACCAATCTTCCGACAAGTGACCCTCTAGTTGCTGGTCAAGTTTGGAACAACAGTGGTGTATTAAATATTTCAAGTGGATAATATTAATTAGCAAATTTAATTATATTTATTGATTTAACAAATATAATTAATTTCTTGGTTTAACGTTTGATTTTTTCCCAGAACTAACTGTCATACTTTTTCCTTGACCATTTGAAGAAAAACCTTTTTGCCTCATATGATGCACTGCTGGTATGTTCAAAGTTTGTTTAAGGGGTATACTATGTTTTTTATTAGGCATCTTATACTATGCAGCTATAAAAAAATTATATAAGTTTATTTTATATATTGTTATGTTTGAAATCGTAGGCAGTGTTATCGGTAGTGGTGTTGGTATATCCGGCATCATCTATATGATTTATCGTTATTGTAAGAATTCAGAAGCAAGTTGTAATAGTTCGTGTAAGAACGATGATGTTGAAGGCAGCTGTAAATGTAAGAATATAAAAGTTAAAAAAAATAATAATAAGGTTGATGAAGAACAATCTAAGTAAATTTATTTATTCACAATATGAAAAAATAAATTAGCTACATTTAGTTATCAGTGAAAACATACGTTTTTGTAAATAAGGCGGTGTTAAGTTTCTTCCTGTGTAAGGGCCATACTGTATTTCTCTTAAGCTTTTGAAAAGGAAGTTCGATAATTCTTTATAAATTGCTTGGATAAACTGCTTCCTTAATTCTTTATTTTTTATTTTAGTTTTTCTTTCATATAACTCTTTTACTTCTCTCCAAGTGTTCAGTATTTCCTCTGTAAATTCTTCATAGATATCATCAAACTCTAATTTCACTGAAAAGAAGTATTTTCCTTCTTCTTCATAAAACTTTTCATTAAGTTCTCCTAGTTCATTAATTCTTTGCGTTATGCTTAATATTCTTCTGTTCATCTCCATTTGTAAATGTTGCTGTTCTATTTCTACTACTTGTTTTTCATACTCATATTGTTCTTGTTTCTCGTTGGTCATCCTATATATTATAAAAATAGAAAAAAGTTTTTTCAAAATTAGCGCGCTTGGTTATTGGTTAAGTTCTGGATAAGTTCATACCTTTCTTTACATCCCTTGGTGCGTTGATGTTCATTGAGATGTGCTTTAGTAATTGTTTTCCTACATAAATTGCATTCTATAGGTGTTTTCATTCTATCGAGAATGTTTTCGCGGTTTTTATGGTAATAACTTTTAGCTCGCTCTATTAAAGCATCTTTATGATTTTCGTAATAGTCTTTATTATGATTAGTGTTAGTGGGTTCGTCCATTATGCCTTCTATACTATATAACTATATAAAAAAACTTTAAACAGTTATAACTGCGTTTGAAAAGATAGATTATATTCATTTCTACCTTTTGAAAAATGAATATAAACTTTAAAAGTGGGTTAAACACTAATTGGGCTACTTTTTTTTGATATATTAAAAAAACGGTTCTCAAAATATATGTTCAATCTTTAATAGAATGTTTTACCCTATTTTGAGAACCTTCAAATTTCAGTATCTCCATCTAATATACCTTCGTAGCTTTCCTGTTCTTTTTATCGGTTTTTCTTGGTATTGGAGGTTTTTGATTTGTTTTTATTTTCTTTACCATCCGTTTTGTTCTTGAATATGTTGCCTAACTCATTAACCTTTTGAATTCCTTCTAATCCATCCATTGGAGAGACATAATACCAGTATTTATAGAAGGAATTCCCGTTTTGTTTAACCTTTTTCCTTTGGCTTTTAAGGGTTGAACCACTCCAAGCGCTCAATACACCATTAACTAGGCCCTTTAACTCAGTTTCTAATGTTTGCTTTTTTGTTTTCAAATCTACACTTTTCTTTTGGGGAACAATTCCTAAGGAACTTTGTAGCTCCCCAGCTAATTCACGAATTTTTTCAGCGTTTTTAACTAGTGTCTCGTGGGAAATAGTTTTGGAAGTATCACAAGAATGCTCTAATCCTATAGTAGTCAATAGGTCTTTGATAAGAGGATATGAAGTCTTTAGTGTATCTACAAAAGCGTTGTAGGTTTTTTGTTTGAATTCGCTAATAACCATATCCCCTATTTTGTTATTGGCTTCACTAAGGAAGCGATAAAACTTATTCATTTTTTCTGTTTGTTGGATAGTCTCCCATATTTTAGCTTTATAGGCTTCCTCTGTATTATGAAGAGCCCTGTTTATGAAATACTTTCTCAAGGTTAGTTTTTCAATCTGAGTTGCTTCACAGTGCTTCACTTTCTTTTCAATTTCGTCTTTCTCTTCATCTCCAATGTTTTTTAAGTTCTCCCAGTCTAGACAGTTGTTTTTCCTAGTAAATTCGATTTTAGCATCAGCAATATCCTCATTCTTGCGAACATAGTTGTTGATATCTAAATAATAGTTAAACATAATCGGAAAATACGTATCACTAATATTCTTTTCACTCAAATTGCAGATATGGACGTCAGTAAGCCAGGAAGGTGGGCTCTCGAAGTCATCTTGTAAGCCCAGTTTCTTTATGAGTTTTGAATGATGGCTTTTGTTTCTTACAGCATTCTCTTCAAATTTCTCAGCAATACTCTTTTTGCTAATTTCTTTCCTAACGGTGGCGAAATGTTGGATGGTATAATACAGCTTTTTCTGCTTGGTGTGTCGAATTCTGTATAAAGCTTGGAAGTAATCCCGGACTTTACAGCTGGGGAGTGCATAGCAAAAAATACAATCAAAATCATCAGGAACATCATAGTTGGCTCCTATCGTAATACAGGGACTATATCCCAGGAATTTTACTCTCTTCCATTCCTCACGTATATTCTTAACTCCATTCTTTTTCTTATCATCAGTGTCGGCTGTATAGAAGAGGCTCTTTACATTGGTTGCTTCGACAAGCGGCTGAAATTCTTCCACCAAGGCCTTTTTACTTCCACAAATCAATGCAATTTTTTCACCATTCAATAGTTTTTTATACATAACTTGTTTCATAATCTCCTTGGATAATTTCACTGCGTGTTTTGTTATCAGTTTATGCTCATTTTTTCGCACCAATAAGTTTGGTATAGTGGATGTTAAGTGGCCCAATACGTTTTGTCTATTTCGTTTCTGCATCAAAGACTTGATAAAAAGAATACTTCGGTCACTGAGGAAGGCATCCAATCCTATGATATACCTAGCATTTACCAGAATATTCTCAAACAACATCACGGTAGTTTTCAAATCCTTAATCAGTGGGCTACTAAAACCATCCTGAAGGGTTTCCATCTCATCCATAAACACCGCATCGTATTGTTTGGGATTATGAATTCTCGTTAAACTTTCCAAGGAACATATCAAACGCTTCACGTTGCTTAAGTCTCCTTCCTTGTCTTTGTAATGCACAAATCCGTATTTCTCGAATTCTCCCTGAATATTATTAGCAAACATAATTCTAGGACTGAAAAACAAAACTCTCTTGAATTTGTATCTATCCAATACATCCTTCATAGCTGTTGTCTTTCCTGTTCCTAGGGGGCTCCTCTCCAAGATAACCGAGCGGTGTTTCTCCAGATAAAAGGGCTTAACGTAAGGCTGTTCGTAGATATGCCGTTCTATTCCTTGAAGGTCTAGTTGCGAGGGGTCTATCTCTTCATTCTTCTTCAAATGCTTTATCACCCTTGCTTGTAAGGGGTTATTCACGTAGAAATTCGCCATCATCATTAGACTTCTAAAGGTAAGGCCTCCTTCCTTTACTCGTGCTATGCTGTTCCACTGCTGTTTGACATCACTAGACTTATCACATCCATAACCTTTGTTCGTCCATTCAATCCAATAACTCACATCGCAGTTCTGGTTCTTCAGGATAAACCCTATGGCTATCCATATGGTGTAGTCTTGAAGAGGGTCGTTCGGGATACAGCTCAACAGGAACCTAATCTGGTCCTCCTCATCATAATCAGGATTTGATTTAACGTTTGTGTTTAAATCATTCAACAAATTCAGCCCTTTGCTTCCCGTCATTTGTTCAATATCTCCCTTCGCGACTTTGCACTGCTCCGCCACGTTTTGTTGGAGTTCATCTCTGTATTCTTCCACGTCGAAGAAGTCGGCTTCGTCCAGCTCCTTTTCATAAATACAGGTCAACCCTAGGGTGTCAAACCCTTCGTGCCCACTCACACATTTCAGTTTTGCATTCTTCTCTATCTTGGATTGGTTCAGCAGCCTCATAGCTCTGTTTTTGGTGTAGATAGCCCCATCAATCACTCCCTTTTTGGATAGGATGGGATGGTTCCCTAGGTGCTTTTCAAGGTATGTATATACCACTTTGCTTTCCTCCCTGTTTCTAAGGATGATGTCCTTGAATATCAAATGATAGCTCAACTTTTCTGTAGAAGGGAGAGACTGCAAAACAATTAGATTGTGTATCTCAATACCAAATATGGCGCTTACTACTTTCTTCAGCTCGTCAAGGATATTGTGGTTCAGCAAATACTCCTCCTCTTCCTCAGTGAGTTCGTGCATCTTAACATCAATATCCATAAAAAAGTATCTGGGTAAATGTGTAGGAATGATTTCATAAACGTGGTTGTTTTGCTTCGTTAGTTTGTGAAGTTCGTTGAGGTCCTTCAGGACTGCGTTCTGCTTCGTAATTATCTCTGTTGTTGTTTTCTTTATCCCCTCATCTGTTTTCTCTTCCTGCACTTTCTTGATAGGCTTATCTCGTTGAACAATGATGTTGAGTTCCTCATTGTTTAAGACTAGCTTATTTGCGATAGTGTTGATGTTTTCTTCCTGGCCGGTTTTGACGGTGTAAATCCAGTTAGCTTTATCTACAGACTTTTTGGGGTTAGCGGTGGTTTGGACTTTGATATAGCTTGTGTTATTAACTTCTTGTATCTGTTTGGTGGTAGCTCCTAAGACCTTCATTCTATATATCTATACTATATAAAAAAACCTTTAAGCGTTTTTACGGGTGCGTTTGAGATGAAGACCTTGGTTTAGCTGTAGAGTGGCTCAACAGAGGGCCCAACGATATTTTCTTTGTCTACGATAGTGGCTACTGGTTTTCTTGCTGGTGAACGCAGTGTGTATTTGATACAATTGAGTGGAGGTGTAGGAAGAACTCAAAGGGGGACCATCGGATTATCCTAATGTGCTGAACTGTCAAACTTTCCTTCGGGTACGGGGATATCAGGGGTCAGCGAACTTTAAAGGGTATTTATTCAACAGGTTTGTGCATGATGGTGCCGTTTCACGTCTGTAGTGTGGGAGAAGTAGTCATAGAAAGCGTTGGTCGCCAGGAAAGCCGAAATCATGAAGTGTGGGATACGAAGAGAGTCGTTCAAAACAGACGGTAAACCGAGTCCGTGGAGGATGCAGTAGGGAAGGAATTGTGTTCGCGTATGCCGACGCGAGAACGCAGTTCTCGAAGTACCGAACGGACTTTAACGAACGCAGTATGACAAACCCACCCACCCACCGGGAGTTTCGTTCGATTTCCGCAAGTCAATTGAGCTGTAACGCAGTTTGGATGATGGAGCGAAATGGTAATATCAGCTGCATCAGCATCTAGGCGACTGTTTGAAAGCATAAGCATCCGGGCTCCAAGCCCGGAGATCTTTGCGCCCGGATGGGTGTGGGAGGTGGGACAGTGTCCCTAGTGTATTTCTGACCGGACCGTCTTAAAGCTATAACGAAGATCGGATGATAGAGAGAAATGTTATCGGCTGCATCAGCGTCTAGGTGGTTGTTTGTTGACCGGGCTCCAAGCCCGGAGATCCGGGCGCTAAGCCCGTGGGAT
>LVLI01000215.1:0-56481 GCA_001687465.1 Halocafeteria seosinensis | reverse complement strand
GGGTTTTACAATACTGTAGTTATTTCACAAGCGCATATGCAAAGGCGTTGCCGGAAGTGAAATGAGGCGACAGTACCACGGCGCACCTGAGGGACCAAATATGATGTCGCTGGGCTAACTGATGTTAACCGAGTACCGTAGTGGTAATTGTAGAATGGAATGGTGATATGTGTCGTTAAAAGAGTGCCAACTCTGTGCCCCGGGAAGTGTGAACATTCAAATTAATAAGTGTCCTACCCGGTGAGGGACCGGAGTGAATGCCAGTCGGTCGAATCTGCCGGTTGTATATTGTATTGCACTTGTATGGCGACCATAGAGAAGCACATACTGTACATTCAGTGAGAAAATATACAACCTAAGAAACCGTGGGCATTACACTTACAGTGTCGTACTAGAACAAGAATTTGAAAGTTGTTGTTCATCATTTATCAAGATGTACACTTGTAGAGACAGACAGTGCTCTGCAACGTTTCGGTCGTATAGCGGACGGAGGAAACATGAGATATTTCGGCATCCAAACATCTGCAAGGTCGGATCCCAAAAGTGTCCGGAGTGTGAGCACTTCAGCACCACAAACGAAGACCTATACACCCATTCGAAAACACATCACAACGGGCAAACCAGCTCCTACGTCTTGACGCAGCGAAATGGAAAAGTGGAGGCCTGTTGGAGCTTTCACGAGAAATACCCGGAGTCCGTTATGAAGGAATTTGAGGGAGGGGCGGCAGTGATCGAATACCTCGTCTGGATTGACGGGGTATTCATCTACAGTGGCTCACGTTATGTCCGCCGAGGTGGCAACTGGAGCGGAGAAACCCGATGCTATCTACAAGAGCACTGTGATAGACCATCATGCATTTCCCAGGGCAAACTTTATGTAAAATACGAGGAGGGGAACGGATGGCTCTTCAAACGTTCTTTAAGGGCATCAAGAAGGGGGACTTACAGTAATCCGATCGTTCAACACGATTGACGTTAGGTATTTCCCCAGAAACACCCATCAGCTGGATATCAGAGACGTCCAAAGGCCAACCAAATTGCGCTTAACTACATCAGCTCTTCACGGTCAATTGAACCAGGGACATTACATTGTACAAAAGACCACAGTTGGCCGACATGATTTCAGAGCAATTTTCAGCTTTGGATCAGCGTGACTCAATGAGGGATGCGGCACATATCTCCGACTTGTCCCTGCATCCGTTGGACGTAGATGATTTTGTAACCTATCACAAACGGAAGCAGACGACGCAGTTGCGACTGTTGCACCACGACCGAGTGCTTCTGGACAAGTTCGTGCACGAAGACGACGGTCGCTTCGTGCTTTTTTACAAGAGACCAGGGCTCCCACCGGTGGATAACGTTAACCTTCTGGAGGCACACTATAACGGTAAGTGCCCCATTGGAGAAGCGGTGCTCATGGTGACAAAACAGGAGAAACCAGCAACTGCTGCTGTTCAAGTACTGCTGTCATCGGAGACATCCGAAGTACGTTGGAAGTTTTCTGTTTGCCGTTAGTATTGAGACAATTTCCGATGTCCGTTTTACTGCTTGCAGATAGTGACATTTTACCTCCTGGCTCTTAAACAAGCATTCGAAAGACAGACAGCAACGAATGTGGAGATCCTTCCCACACAGTCAAACGCAGTACTTTTGCCAGATGCGAGAAAAAAGACAGACGACAAAACGGAAGACGAAGACCAGACGCCAAGAAAAAGCACCTTTGAGAATATGATGATTCAAAAAGAAATCGAAGGCATGTTTCAGTTGTTTACGGAAAGACACGCAGACTTGCCGAAAACAGTTTTACGTGAACTGGCTTCAGATGTTGCAGAACGGAAGACGTTCCTATTGAATTCTATGTGCGCATTGGGGCGTTCCACAGATAAAACACTCATTCCATTCCGAAAACGAGAAAAATATTGGGTGTAAACCGGAGGTCAACAGCAATTCCATAGTGTACCACTTAATGTCAACCGAGCAACTGAATGCTAGCCCGCCTCAACCAACCTCAACGAAGAATATAGATTGTTCGCCTGAAGAAAGCGGACGGACGGAGGAGGAGGAAGAGGAACCATTCGAAATTAGACCCACGTCTACTTTTACACTCTCAGGAGGTGATTTATTTCGTTTTATTACAACCACCGAATTATCGGAAAAAATTTGGAAAGAGGACATAAACAAGATTACAAAGAAGGAAACACTACACCGCCGTCGTCGTTTGCAGCTCTCTATTGTTTGGTTGAGCAAATTGGGTCTGAAGATTACGATGCGTTTGTTGCCAAAACGTCTGCTTACTCTTTATCAACAGAAAGTACTTTTACCGATTCCCCTCGGATTTCCTTAGACTTTGCGCGAAAATCGAATTTGCAGAACAAACGCCATGGAGATTCTACTTGGGCCACGTATTTGTATTATTTGTTACATCAGTGGAATGCTTTAGTGCGTGCATCCAAAACCAAAAAGAATTCCGGTCAGTGCGTTTGGATGTTCCGTCTCGGTCTCGTCGTTCCGCTCACAGAAGGGAAAAAAGCGAGTCGACAGCATGCAGTACGGCGCCGAGCATATCTCTAAGTTCTTGCACTGGTCCACCAAACGAGGAAAATCGTCAAAGTGAACGACAGAGTAGAAAAGAGGCACAAAAAGGCGTCATTCATCGCAGCAAACTACTTCAGAGTATTCTTCTATGTCGCATGGTGCAACTACTTCATTATTTTCCCATTCTGCTGCGGAATTGGAGAAAGGATCACCGTCGGGAAAAATTCATACTGCGAAAAGTTCTATCGAAAGGATATACGAAACCGGGAACGCATACGTTTCAAAAACAGACAATATTCCCTACGATAGTCATGAATACCAGAAGGAGGCAAGTATGCCATACCCGTTTTCGTCAATTGATACATCAACAGCAACATCGACGCCACAAATGTCTTCCGAAACGTACTCGACGATCTTCGACCTGGAAAGGGTGTCACTGCATGACTCCCCTGTAGATGACTCAAATGTTTCGTATTCGGAGGGGCAGGACCATTACCCCCAAGAGAATATGCAAACCACTCTGCCGAATCATGGAACCAGATGGGCAGAAATGTTTTTTTCTTTATCTATAACAGACATTGCCGACATGTATTTTCCCGTAACCGAATCTTCGCGTCGTCGTCTACACGGAGGTGAAACAAATACGCATCCGATGGACTATATACGACGTGATTCTCCTCCTTTCACATTTTGAAAGGGAGAGTTCCTTGCTTTTCATTGGAAGGCAACCAATAGCTTTTTTCCGCCATGACATCTTTTAAACGCGTAGGGACTACGAATTTCAATACAGAATCTTCTGCAGTATTCCCATGAACGTTGCAATGCAAGTAAATGTCCGACACCAATCGTCTATTGGCTTTGCTGATTTCATTTGGTTTGTGTGTTCCAGCAATCCTCCGATTTCATCCATAACCGCATTCAAAGGAAACGAAGAATGGTACATTGAACATCTCAACGATTTCCGAAATACCATGCTGTACGACGCCATACAATCTCTCCATTTGTTTCCGTATATGTACATAATATTTTCTGTTTATTAGTCGGACACACTCCAGGACTTTTTTCTTATTTAATTCACTTTCCTGTATCCGGTCACATTTTTCTTTATTTTGTACTGAAGGTTAGGGTTAGCTCATAGCGTTTTGTTAGTGTTCCGTTAATATGTTTCTGTATCCCAAAACGACGATTTTTCATGTTGATGTTTCGGTATTTTAGCAAAAATAGCGCTGAATCGAAGTATGCACAAGTTGATATCCGAATCCTAAGTCGGTATCGGTGCATTTCCTTGCATCTACGTAACATTGGGGATAGACAAGCAGGAGAGTCTCCTAGAACAGCGACCGATGAAAGCGAATGCAAAGGTAGACGATGCTTTTCCTACCGATGACCATGAAGACCCTTTCGTGATAATAAGCTCAAACTCGTTATCGCTTTTCAAATACCAAGCTGTATCGTCGGTGAACAGCATCGATCGTAGACAAACGGATTTTTTTGGTAGCTTTGAAGACCTTTCCTAACACAAGAACGGCTACCGACGCGTTTTCCTGCGCTTGACTTGTACTCTTCGGGACGGATATTGCGCTTCCACTACTTTGACTTGACAATCACCCTGGCCCCAATACGGTTGTACCGCGAATGCCTCACATGAGTAGCAGCCCTTGGACCCAGGGTGACTGAATGTACCCGGGGGACATACTACACAGTGCGTTTGGGAAGAATCGGGCACCATACCAGCGCCACACAAACGACAAGTTGTGTCTGTACGGTTAGCTACGCGAGGCATAAAGCACGAGATGCAATAGTCTTGCGTGTCAAACGGTACTTTTCCGTGTAAACACGGTTGACACGAGGTGTCTGTCCAATTTGCCACTTTATAGGGTGCACATGGCGTGCAAACATTCCGTGCAGCGTTTGGGATTTTCCCCTTGAAACAGGTTCTACACATTGTGTCTGTTTCGTTAGCCACCTGATACGGTTGACAGGAAACACACTCATTTCGTGGCGCATTTGGAACAGTACCATTCAGGCAAAATTTGCAACGGAGCTCTGTTCCATCTGAAATTGTATGGTCCGGACAAGGATCTACGCGGAGCTTAAACGTGCATGTATCAGCTTTGACCGGTATTGAAATTACTCGCACATTGGTGTTCTTCACCCAAATTGATCCGCTCCACCAGGCCCATCCTTCGGCTTGCCCACCGCCTTCCCCCCAATGAAGCCGAAACACTGTTGACTCAGAGGACACGTTGAAAACAATCCCATTTCCGTCGAACCTGTGAATACCGTTGTGGGATTCTATAGACTGAAAGCGGGCGTAACTTGTGACCGGACCGTCTTCTGCCGGCGAGCCGAAGGCAAAATCGCCATCAGCCGGATCAATTCCCGTCCGATCCCATCGTGTAAAGACTCTATCGCTGTTATGACTGATCTCTGACCAACAACAGTCAAAACGATACGACGTCGAGCGGATGTGGAAACCATCCAGATAAAACTGTGTATATCCGAATGGTATCGGGATGTCGTAGTGGGCATAATGATCCCCATTACCATCCACCGTGTAAGGGCGGGTATCATTGAGAAAGCCTGATTGAATGACATCTCCTTCCGATGTCAGTTTCGCCCCGAGAAAATCCTTGGCGATGCGCTGCGTGATCTCCGTAAATCCATTTTTACATTGGGTCCAAAACGCACTTTGTGGGTTGCCATTGCCCCATGGATCTATTAAACACAAACCGCCTCCCCACGGCACCTCGTCGCAACTTGTAAAGACACTTGCGTTGGCATAGGCTGCCACTGTGATTTCATATGTATCACAGGACTTTGCCGGTAGAGTAGCACCCTCTCTTAAATACACTGTTCCCGTGAAGTCGTCTGCATTGTGAGCGTCAATGAGCTTGAAGGGACGGTCGACTCCAGTGAGGTTGGCAGGACATTCCCTCCCTTTCGCGACGACACCTTCCAGTTCAAGCCACTTATCTTGGGTATGGCCTACATCACCTTGTCCCTGTACCGTGTGTATGGCAGCGTCGGCGTTCCTTTTCAGTGGATGAAGCAATTCATCCACGGAGATGTCATGTGAACCACGCGTCGCATCGCAGAGATCGTCTGTCCAAGTGAATGATCCCTTTGCTTCCAATGTGGCAGACACCATGGGTAGCACACACGATAAAATAAAGATTCCGTGCCCGATAACCATCCTCTGATACATTCTGCATCGCATACAGAGGCGTGAAATTCACATGCTACAGGGTGCTGGTGCTGTGGTAACTGTTGCACTTGGTGGCGTAATAATCGCAACAGAAAATTCTCGTCTATATACAACCTCTCCGATGTAACTGTATTTCCATTCCTCAATCGTGTACCCAAGACAAAAGACAACACAAATCAAATTTTCATTGCATGGAGTGTTCGACGGAACAGAGCTTAGACCCACGCGCTACCAGGGTTCAAAAACCGCAAGGCACGGACACGTAAAATTAAGACAAATAAAGCACCTGCTTGGTGACTGACACTTTTTTCTCTCGCTTGCACGATTTCAGAGACAAGACACCCCCTGTTGAACCGCTTGGAATACGCAACGAATTGTTGCTGCTGTTGTGGCTCTCCACTAAGTCCACTTGAAACAGTCCTAACCTGGTGACTGGGACGGTCGTCAGTCGCCCCTGGGAGCCTTTTTGTGGTTCCCCAAGTCCGCTTTATTTCCCCGGGTCTTCCTTTTTTGTAATTTTGGCTCCCCCAAATTTTCTCTTAGTTCCCCGGGCCCCAGCTTTGAAGTGATACATCAAATATGTGGACGTCTATAAAACACATCCAATTAAACAAACTACGTGCAGTTTCACGTCTGGTCACCATTTCATGTGTGCCAATATCCAAGACGTTGATGTTGGGCGATGGGTACTGACTTTGGCAGCTGCATTGCGACACCTACACTCACCAAGCTCGAATGCGCACATAGAGACGAAAATGTATATCATTTGCTTGATAACAATACCCGATTTCCATGCAGTGCAACGTCGTCTAGATCGCTGGGTACCCCAAAATGCTTTCATTTGGGAGCCTAGCAAGTGCCCTAGGCACGTCATCATCCACGAACAGCTGGTGCTGGGCCATAGCGACTGCTAGGTAGTATTTGGGACCACGTTGATGCATTTTGCCTGCACCCATATGATCCAGCGCATAGAAAGGACAATGTACATACTCCCTTTTCGCCATGCACTACATTGGATTGCCATTACAAAGATTATTCCCCCTTTGTTTTTGTTCCCTTTGGCAATCCTTCCTTCAGTCCGCCGCCTTTGTAAAGGGGACAATTGCCTGACCATACGTTTTCTTTCTCCCTCGAAAATACCCTTCCTGGAGTCCTCAATGGCTCGGCAGATTCCATGACACACCAGCAGCTGCACAGCCAATGAAAGTGATAGGATTGACTTAAATATGACGTCATGGAATGTTGTCATGCCTTATGCGTTCGTTTGTTGTAGGCCCGTTAGCCAGACTGAGAGATGTGCTCTGGCGAAAACTTGTTCCACGCTATTCCACGAACGAAGTCTGTTGCTTCTAACAGTGAAACGTCGGTACAAAGGAAAGGTACGACGGTACGGGTAAGAAAAAGTGGTAGGGTAGTTTAAACACAGAAAAAATCTTACATCGGGAGTACACCGTACTTCTCCATAATTCCTTCATACGGGGGCAGTTAACGACTATACCGAAGATCACGTCCTCTGGAGTATTCGCTGTCTTCTTAGCAATAATTGCTGCCGCAGCAGAGGCTAAGAACACAACTACGATAGATAACTCAAATATGGGAAGCTTAATGAATATTCTGGAGATATAAGTGCCTTCAGTGTAGACTCTAAATGGGTTGATACCGGTAGCAACTCACTGTACGTGGACACATCTGGGATAAGGGGTTGTACTAACAGGCTCAATTACTAGCCTAAACGAGGTGATATAATTGAGGCTGTGTATCCCGTTCATGCTTTTCGAGGTCGCTGGTGTGATCCTCATATTGGGCTTGTCTTTGGAGGAAGCCATATAGACTATACCTACAGAGTCCAGCACGTGTTCTACCCCGACCGTGCTACCGACGAACATGGGATCAGGATAATGAAATTTGAGGGCACGAGGGAATGGAAACGAAAGTATTTAGGAGGGAGTGCTACTTGAAGGGGGACATACAAAATGAGGGTGTATTTCGAAGACCCAACAATCGAAGTCAAAGTGTTTACAGGGGGTTTTGACAACCTGGAAATTGAAGCATCGACGGATGATCAGCAACACAACGGCCAAAGGTTTGGATTCCAAGCGTATGGAGCCTTCTGTTCTGGGGACATTGCTGACGTCAAAATTAGTATTGACAGGATGGTAATTACGTGCGAAGGGTGCGTAAAAGCGAAAATACGATCGGCGTGTTCCTCCTATAGCTCGCAATTTTGTGATGCGGGCGATGACCAAGACAGTTGTAATCCATGTCCAAGTCACCAATATTCCCTAGCACAGGATCATCAATGCCATAATTGCGGAGCGGGTAAAATTTCCAATGGTGATAAGAGTGCATGTACCCCATGTCCAATTCATCAATATTCACCCGTAGAGGATGGCCAATGCCACGATTGCGATGCGGGTGAGATTTCCAATGACAAGCAAGATGGTTGCAGTTCTTATTTGAGGCATCAGTACTCTCCTGTTCAGGGCCATAAGTGCCACAGTTGCAGTGCGGGTAAAATTCCCAATCACCGGAGGGATGGTTGTACCTTTTGTTTGAGGCATCAATATTCGCCCGTAGAGGATGGTGAGTGCCACATTTGCGCTGCGGTTGAAACTCCGAATGGCAACCAAGACGTTTCTAATCCATGCCTAAGTCACCAATATTCCCCAGTTGAGGATTATCAATGCTATGATTGCGGAGCGGGAAAAATTCCCAATGGCGATAAGAGTGGATGTATCCCATGTCCGAATCACCAATACTCCGCCGTAGAGGAAGGCCAATGCCACAACTGCAGTGCGGGTAAAGTTCCCAAAATAAAGTGGGATAGTTGCCGTGCTCGTTTCAATTATCAGTATTCGTCTGTAACTGCTAATAGGTGCAGAGATTGCCTGCAAACAGCCAAGGGATGGATGTCGTGCCGTGGCGGACTTGAGCCAAACGGTGCAGTAAGTAGCTGCATTACATGTGCGCCGAACAAAATATCGGGATACAACGAAAGTGTATATCACGCGTGCGGTCGAGGATCAGTACCAAATAATCGACGAAGTCATTGCACACGTTGTGCACCATATCAAGTGTCAGTAAGCACATCAGCTGAAGAGCGCATAGACACTATTTGTGCTGGTAACATACGGCCAGCCCGGAATGCTATAGTTGCGATGCAGAAATTCAACCACCGTGTGCATCCAACGAAGTGTCGCACATTTCTCAAGGAGTCTGCCGTCGGTGCAGAGCAGGCGCTGCTCCGGCTGAAGGTCAGGCTCGTTGCGTTGATTGTCCCCCGCGATTTGAAAGCCTTGCCTGCTTTAAACGTTGTGTTGCCTGTCCATCTTATAAAGTGGAGCCTGAAGAAGGACAAACAGAGTGTAAGATGGTGTTAGGCCAGCTTTCAGGTCTAACTGTATGCTGATTGTCGTTTTGACATCACTGTGCTTTTAAAAAAGACAAGTTCATGAAATGTAAAACCGCGGGTATCCAAGAATCGACGACGGCCAAAGAACACTTACGTGCATGTGTCTGCCTGTTACAACTACGATAGCTAAGAGCCTAACGGTGCACTATTGTGCAGCTACTTGTACCGCTTCTTATAATGCATTCTACTTTGAATCGCTGACAGTGGTCACACCCATTGAATGACAGACTTGACGCTATTGTACTGGTGTTAGCGACCTCCCAACGTAGCTGCAAATACGAATGCTACTATCACCTTGTAGCGTTCTACGCTAGGGTGGGTTAATCCGGTAACTACTGCCACCAATCCTGCTGAATTCCTTGAATCCGCACAGACACAGCCGGTATCCTTGGGACAGTAGAGCTTTAGAATATAGCTCTCAGCCGGCAACGTCTCATGTCCACCACTGCGTAGGGATAACTAGAGACGTATGCCCCGATCTCTTGCAATCCGCGCACAGTTATAGGATCTTTTTACCCTTTCAAAGCTGAACGCTTTCAACTACGCAACCAAGCAACATGGATGCGATGGAATCGGGTTGTTTCGACTATTGCTTGGACGAAGCTGTGACGGTCCAGGTGCTGTGGATAGGTGGCGGGGACAATTTCCGTTCCCCGTTAAAAGTACAAACGCTCTCAGACATATATTCTGGTTTGACGGAGCGAAAAACATCTATCCTGCGTGTGTAGCACGAATGGATACATACAAGGCCAATGCTCGTACAGTTGCTATCCAATTTTTTTATGAGTTTAGCTTCCAGTATAAACGTTTCTCATACAAAGCTGTACAACGGATGGATCGTGGATGGTGGTGCAGCCATCCTTATTGACACTGGGCTTTGCTCCCTTCCCACATGACTTGTACATCCTATCTCCTGTCCCAGTGTACTCATTGTCACCACACGGAGCGCACCCGCTTTGTGTAGCGTTTGGTGTACGAAAGTTGCGGACCGGGTACAGTGCCCGATGGTTGTTCCGTGTGCGGTGAACATGAGTTTGCAAGAAGTATTGGGACCAGGTAAGGTTCCAAAGATAAACGGTGGTGGACGCTACTACTGTGATGCACAGGAATTTTCGGGGTCCAAAGATCCGACCTGTAAGGTTTGCGGACCTGGGAAAATACGCAAATGTCACAAACTGATGAGAAGGGCACTTTACACACTCTTCCTTTTCGTTATTCGGTACTACCCAAACACCACAAGCACGACATGTGAAATGTTTCCTTCCTGCCACCTGGGACCCTCAACAAGGCCGTCACTGTTTATTAGGAATCGTGCCCGACTATGCGACGTCGACAACCCTCACATCCATCCCGGTTGGAAATTGGAATTTCGCCGAGGCTGCACGGGCTGCATACAGTATCATTAACATCAGCGAACTCGTAACAGGGACACAAGATACAAAATGCATTCACCATGTCAGGTACTTTCCCCGAACCGCAACCTTCACAGTCGTGGTCGGTGGTTTACGTTCCCTTGTCGTGCCCGCATGGTTTGCACTTCGTTTCGTTGCATTAGAGATATTTGCAGGGCCAACTTATGCATTTCTCCTTGTTACGATTTGTTGCTTCGTATGTTTTGCATGATCGGCATAATACGTCAGTTTCAGAAGCGACTTTCCTCCTGCATCATATTCTTTGCAACGTCCTCGATCTTCATGTGGACCAGAGCCACGCGCGCAAACCTGACAGGACGCTGCTTGATTACCAGATGCTTCATAGGCCTTACATGGGACGCACCCATCTCTTTATGGATTTGGAACCTTTTGAAGTCCGCACACGGTGCATTTGTTGCCATCTGTACGCGCATATTCATAGCCTTTTGCAGTCTTTGCATCATCAACTTCGTTATCGGGTACCGTCCCAGATCCAAAGCTTATATAGTACTCGTGGTTCGCGGCTGGGATTTTGCCACTACCACAAGATTGACACCTTGCGTCGTTTTTGGTGACCGTTGTTGCCACAACTTCGGCTTTGCACTCCTTGCAACCAGATCGACCGTCATTAAGCCCTCTCCGGGTCCACATGTCATACAATTCGAATCCGCTCCTTCTGAATACTGGTGACTTGGGCAAGAAACACAGTCATCATGGTCCGCATTCGGGATAGTACCAGCGTTGCACAAGTTGCACGTGAAATCACCAGCCCCCGAATATTTCCCCGCAGTACACCTTTGACACAGGTCTACTGTACTGAGTTCTGGATCAGGAGCCTTGCCAGGACCACAAGTTTCCCTGATTGTGTAGCTTAATCCAATATCGGGTGGCCCGGGCTCCTTGCTAAGCTCATTACCAAGCAGATCACCCGGCTGCTGACCACCACTTCCAAGTTGGAAGGCCTCGCCGGGTTCGAAAGGCCCCCAAGACTTTATTAGGTGATCTCGTTTTACACCGTGAATATCAATGGAGTTGACCTCTTCCCACTTGGCGTTCGCATCGTCCGTTCTCAAACGTCTCCCTCAACCAGTACAGGATGAACTCCCAACACTGATGCCTCATTCATGCCACTCTTTTCGCTTCCTACATTGTCGTCTGCCAATACTGTAACCAGTATATTGCTAGTGGGATTGTCGTGAAATATAGCCACCATTACGTACTTCGAATCAAGATCGCTAGCCGGATGTACATGTATACGGGTAACATCAATCGGATACTTGACCTGTATTTTATCACCTCTCCATTAGTTACCAGGATGGCTTTTCTCATCGGCATAGCCGTCTTCTGTTAGCCTGTTAGACTAAATTCGCTCTCGACTAGAGTCTCGAGTGGGTTCGAGTCCGGGGTTACCTTCTTTCGAGCAGGACACATCAAAGTAGTAGTCACCACGACGAACACTTGAACTCGAATCCCTGGACGACATGATATCACTGTTGCTAACTTCATTATTTGCTATCCTCTTTAAGCTTATCCTCTTGTTTTCTTGTCTTGTGTATAAGGCTTATAAGGGGTTTCTTCGTTTTCTTCTGACGATCACCGTAGGCTTAACGCGACCACCGCTTCTATTTATGCAAGAACCGCGTTAAACTGAGAACAAACTGTCCCAGTGGCTTTCCACCGACAGCTTCCCGGTATAAGCTATGAATGTGCGAGTACAAAGGGATGAATATTTCCCTGGTCCATCAGTTCTGCCTCGGAGTTGGTCCCTCGCCAGTTAGGTGGCCACACAAGACGGCCATTTCACCAATCTGCGGATGTTGGGACAGTTTGTTATTGATGTTTAAGGTCGTTACTGAAGATTACCTCCCTGTGCTGTAATGATTTCATTTGTGAAATGCAGAACATGGAAAGTACCGTCCGCCTGCCGCCCCATCACATATGATACACTGCAGTCGTTCCGGTATATGAAGAAAACGAGCGAGGGAGCGTAACGAAATACTATGGCTCTATTTGCGTTTCATTGAAAGCAAAAGAGGTAGCGATGCAAAACGATTTTCGTCGGTTCGGTTGGCCCCATCACCACAGTAGCACCATTCTACATTACTCCACCGACTGCAAGGGTCTCTACGCTCTAGAATATCTGAGAACCCGATGCTAACTTTAGATCGCCATGCACATAACACCAAGCAGAGATCAGCGTAGTGGAGTAGAACGCACGAGAGGGAGAGAGCAGACTGTTCCTCGGCGTCTTATTCCAGAGCTATCACACTTAAGCTTGGGGAGTATGCTTCCTGAGTTACTGGGAAGACAAACATAAATGCGCTCACAAACGTTTACAGAAAACACGCGAGTCATTTATTAAAAAAAGACTAGGATTATTGACTTCTACGCTACTTTTCATACAAATAACGCGAAGACTTCACTTGGCACGCGGCGGATGATCACGGCTGGACTTTGGAGTTGTAGGATTCGAGAAGCACATGCAGGACTTTAGGAGCAGAGCAGAAGCAACAACACCAGGAACGGGGGAAACTGACGAGGCAATCGCAGAAGAACAAGGCCCGGTGACGAATGCTCACTCCGGAGGAGCGAGGCCCAAGGCGCTCTGAAAGGATACGTGTGAAGAACCTCATACTCACAAAGAGTCCGAGTGTTGGTGACCACAGGTGGAGGCAATGCAAGAGGGCCCTGGGGACATCTTCGACGGCGTGAAGATCCCCCAACTACATTTCCACTTAGCCGGTAGGCCATAGATTATACACACTAACTTTGCACAGTTGATTTCAGCCATTCTAAAGAGAACTTCACTTTTTCTGCGGTCCGTGCTTGGCTTTTAGTGACACTTGAACACCATCAGGATGGTATGCTTTCCGACAAAAGCCATTGATTCTCTCGAGGTCATCCAATCTAACCTGCTTAAATTGTCGCTTGCTGTTGCCTTTGATCATTTTCATTGCGGAAACAGGGGCTTCCCCTTCTGCATCCAGCTTACAGTCGAAGTCGAATGAATCCTCCCTTGAAAAGGGTGATTTCCGATCTCGTATTCGGGGTGGAAAGACAGTAATGCAGACAAGTGGCGACACGTCCCCAAGAACCCAGGCCTTCCATTTTCGAAGGGTCAAACGTGTTCTTCGCGCCACTGAGAGGCGGGCCTTTTCAATCTGGTCGATGCTAGTTACTTGAATCTCGTTCTCGTGCGTGGAATGGTCAAGAATCGGTGGGTCCAGTGAAACAATGGACCAGGCATTCCTCCTTACAATCTCAGTGTTTTCAAACTCAACGAAGGTCACCATAGACTTACTCGACGACTCTTCAATAATTGGATTAATATTACGTACGGAGTCTTCTGTGAAGCCCTCGTCAGCATCTCCATATGATACGACACCTTGTCGATGGAGCCTTGGTATATCTTCATCGTCAGTAAAAAACTTGGAAACTTTGAGTGGTACCCCCAATTGCTGTGCGTAGATAACTTTAGTGTCATTCACCTTACACGCTTTTTCAGCATTTCGTCGTCGACGAAAAGAGACCAACACAAGCAGCGCTATGAGCGCAACTCCTAAGACACTAGGGAGACCAAATGAGGTGGCGATCTTTCCAATATTTGGGGCGGCTGCGCTACTTACCACCGAATGGCAAGTCGCGTCGCCAAAGGAAGCAGTTGACCCAGAGGGACACTTCTCACAACGGCTTCGGGAATCGGCAGGAACGTAGCCCTCCCCGCATGAGTGGCAGGTAGTGTCGTTGGCTCCTGCTATTTCGAACGGCTCGCAAGGTATGCATGTCGACTGGTTCCGGTTAGGGATAGTGCCGCCAGCGCACGGGGAGCATTCGGACGATTGCTCCGTTGCAACTTCATTCTCCGGGCAAGTGAAACAGCCGTCTTGGGAATTGGATGGGATGCGTCCAACCCCACAAATCTGACAAGCAACGTCTGTCAGTGTCGCGAACTGATATACAGGGCACTCTATACAGGCCTTTCTGTCTAAACGTGGAACTGTTCCTACACCGCACGGTTGGCAAGAAACATCGTTATCGTCAGCGACTTCGAAATCGGGGCAAGCGGTACATCCATTCTTTCCAGGATTAGGAATCTCTCCGCCGTTACAGACGTGACATGTTGAATCGTTTCTCGTCGCGATCTCGCGGTCGAGGCAATCCTCGCAATCACTTTGATCTTCGTTGGGGACCCTTCCATACCCGCAGTATTGACACTCGGTGTCTGACTCACTTGCAAACATATGAGGAGGACATGTGTCACAGAAGCCACTGATAAAATCTGGTACAGCCCCTCCACCACAGGGATGACATTCACTGTCAGTATCCGCAGATACTTTCTTGGGACTGCAAGACAGGCATTCATCCTGTGCAGCATTTGGTATCTTTCCTGTGCCACAGGATATACATTCAGAATCTTGGAGAGTTGCAATTTCATGAGAAGAACAATTTGTACAACCATCCTGAGCTGCATTAGGGACTTGGCCGGGTACGCAAGGTTGACATTCAACATCGAGACCTTTTGCGTACTCGAAGGCAGGGCAATCATTGCATCCATCGTGACTCTCGTTCGGAATCTTACCTGCACCACAATACTGACATTGATCATCTGCCTCGGTAGCAAATTGATTCAGCGAGCATTTCTGACAGCCGTCTTGACTTGCGGTTGGTATTTCTCCAGCACCGCAAATCTGACACGTACTATCGGATGCTGTGGCGAATTGGAAGCTTGCGCAACGAATGCACACATTTCGCTCACTACTAGGAACCTCTCCAGCTCCGCATTGCTGGCACACCACGTCTCCATCTGCAGCAAACTCATGAGCTGGACAGCGTTGGCAAGTGCCTCGATCTAGCGTCGGTATCATTCCATTTCCACAACTGCGGCATTCCGTATCAAACTTGGTAGCAATCTGGTAACTAGTGCAATTGGTGCATTCTCTTTGAAATGGATCAGGAACCATACCCAAGGGACATGTCTCACAGCGAGAACTTAGATCTGACGCAACCTGAAATTTCAAACAGGGCTCGCAACCATCACCTTTTGTTGTAGGGATTTCTCCATTTCCGCAGGTAGTACACATGGAATCAGTGGACAATGAGAATTGATGCGGAGCACAGAATATGCATGTGCCTTGTGTAGCGCTAGGGATTTTTCCAGGTCCACAGCTCCTGCAGGTATGGTCCTCGGACCCGGAGACCTCGTGCGACGCGCATGGAATACAGCCGTCACGCTCTTCATTTGGGGTGCTTCCGTAACCACAAATGGTACACTGTGTGTCTTTTGAAGACGCAACGGCATATGGAGGACATACCACACAACTACTTCGGTCTTCCGACGGGACCATGCCATTCTCACAAGCGTGGCAAACAGTGTCAAAATACGAAGCATACTGTCCTACACTGCAGATTCGGCACTCATCCTTATCGGGGTTTGGGACTTGTCCAGGGCCGCACCGTTGGCACGTGGATGCTTCAATAGTCGCAACTTCACCATCTGGACACCTCACACAATGCTCTCTGTTTGCATCCGGCATTTTGCCACGTCCACAAGTTTTGCATTGTTCGTCGCCTATCCCGGCTGCCTGATTGTCAGAGCAGTTCATGCATGCAAAGTGTTTAGCGTTAGGAATCATCCCAAAGGTACAACTCGTGCACACGTCTTCGTCTGAACCAGAAACGTGAGACCTTGGACAGGGCTCACATCCGTCTTGGGTAGCGGTGGGGACTCGTCCCGGCCCACATAAGATGCATTCCTGATCATTTTGTCGAGAATATTCATGTGGGGCACAAGACACGCACACTGCTCCAATAGGATCAGGCGTTCTGCCTGCTCCACAGCCAATACAAACCTCTTGCTTGTCATCGGGAATTTTTCCAGCACCGCAGGGTCGGCACGAGGCATCTTGTGTGGTGGCGACCTCATTCACAGCACATCGAGTACAAACGGAATGGTTTGCAATAGGGACGCTGCCAGTCCTACAGCTGATGCACATTTCTTGGTTACTATCTGCGACCTCGTTCAACTCGCAGGACCGACAGGAAACATCTTCCCTCGCCGCAACCAAACCAACATCGCACCGTACACAACTGGACTGATCAGCGTTCGGTATTTGTCCTGCACCACATGATCGACATACGTCATCTTGAGGGCCAGCTACCTCATGAGCCTGGCAACTCGTACATCCACCTTGTTCCTTCGTAGGGACAGTGCCAGACTCACATTCTCGGCATTCAGCATCATTTGTCGTGGCATATAAGTGAGCGGGGCACGATTCGCAATGGTCGCCGTCATTGTTTGGCACTTTTCCTGCTCCGCAGTTTACACAAGTCTCGTGCGGAGCGTCAGGAATCTCATACGGAGCACATGAATGACACGACGCGTCCCCTGACCTTGCTGCCTGATTGGCGCCACAAGGAATGCAGGTCGACTGATTGTGGTTGGGTGCTTGTCCTGGCGCACAGCTGAGACAGTATTCCTGCTTGAAATCGGGGACCTTGCCAGGTTCACACATGTGACATACTGCTTCTTCCGGGCCAGAGATGTGACCAACGCCGCATGTTAGACAGGCAGAATGGTTAGCATTGGGCATCCTACCTGACCCACACGTCTGACAGATATCATCATCTGATCCAGCAACTTCATATGCCTTGCAGCTAGTGCACCGATCTCTACCAGCGTTTGGTACTTTTCCCGGCATACACAAATTGCACTCCAGGTCCCTGGTTGTCGCATACTGGTGTGGTCCACAGGATATGCAGGTGCGTCCACTAGCGTCAGGTATTTTCCCGGACCCGCACCTTATGCACATTTCTTGTTTATCATCTGGCACTTTGCCCGTACCGCACGCGCGGCAAAACGACGAGTCTGATGAGGCCACCTCATTTGGCGCACACCGAGTGCACATCGTTTGATTAGCGGCAGATACACTCCCTGCTCCACAGCTAATGCATATTCTTTGGTTACTATCTGGGATCTGATCAGGCTGACATAGCCGACAGGAAATATCCTCGTTTCGCGCGACCATCCAAGCATCACACTTCACACAACTCGACCGACTCGCATCAGGGATTCGTCCCGGGCCACATGATTGACATACGTCATGTTGACGACCAGCTACCTCATGAGCCTGGCAACTCGTACACCCATCCTGTTCCCTCGTAGGGACAGCGCCAGGCTCACATTCTCGGCATTCAGCATCACTTGCCGTGGCATATAAGTATGAAGGGCAAGATTCGCACTGGTCCCCGGCAGTGTTTGGAACGTTTCCCGCTTCGCAGCTTACACACATCTCGTGCAGACTATTCGGAATCTCATTGGGCGCGCATACTTGGCACGCTGGGTCCCCGGATCTTGCTACCTCATTGGCGGCGCAAGGAATGCAGGTCGACTGGTTATTGGTGGGTGTATGTCCTTTGACACACTTGATACACTGTTCCTGCTTGAAATCGGGGACCATGCCGGGATCGCACAAACGACATATATCTTCTTCGGAACCCGAGATGTGACCAACATCGCATGTTAGGCAGGTGGATTTATCATAATTGGGTCTTGTTCCAGGACCGCAGCTTTGACATATATCATCAACAAGCCCCGCAACTTCATGGGCCTCACAGCTGGTGCAGCTGTCATGCTTAGCGTTCGGAACGCTACCAGGACCACAAAATTTACACTCATCATCTCCGATGGCGGCATATTCGTGCCCGCTACACGTTGTGCACCTATCACCATTCGCATTAGGCACAGTACCGGCACCGCAGATGATGCAAGCTTCTTGTTTGCTATCGGGAACTTCGCCCGGTCCACAGGCCTGGCAGGACGAATTTTCTGGAGCAGCAACTTCATTATCGTCGCACGATTTGCAGTTGGATTGGTCCTCGTCCGGTACCATTCCTGCACCACAGCTAACGCATATCTCATGGTTGCCATCCGAAATCTCATTCGCTTCGCACGACTGACATGAACTATCGTCGATACCAGCAACGAAACCATTCTCACATCTTATACACAAAGATTGATTTTCAGCGGGTACATGCCCCGGAGGACAGCTTTGGCAAACGTCATCTTCAAAATCAGCCACTTGGGGTAGCGGACAACTGGTACACCCATCCTGTTCTGCATTTGGTACCTTACCAACTCCACATATTTTGCAATCGGCATCTTCCTCCGTAGCATACTCATGCTTTGCGCATGTGCTGCATTGGTCTCCTGCTACGTTTGGCACTCTTCCCGGCCCACAACTTTCGCAAGAATCCTGCTTGCTGTTTGGTACTTGACCAGAATCGCACGATCGGCACGTTGCATCCCCTGAAGTCGCAATTTTGTTGGATTCACATTCAACACAAGTCGATTGGTTAGTGTTTGGGATTTTGCCGGGACCACAATCTACACAGTGCTCGTGCTTGCTATCAGTAACTTTACCGGCATCACAGCGGTGACACAATCCATCTTCACTTCCAGCCACTTCACCCGCGCCGCAGTGTTCGCAGCTGGATTGATTTGCATTAGGTACCATACCAAGTCCACAGCTCCGACATATGTCATCCTTCGTGCTAGCTACTTCGTAGGCACGGCAACTTTGGCAACCATCGCCGGCAGTATTGGGAACTGAGCCGGGTCCGCACAATGCACATAATGCTGCACTATTCGCCGCATATTCATAGGGAGTACATGGCTCACAACTATCACCCGTAAGCTTGGGCACCTTTCCTGGACCACAGCTGACACACACTTCTCGACTGTCATCTGGCACCGTTCCATCTTCGCAGCGTCGGCATAATGCGTCTTCTGGTGAGCCCACTTCATCATCCTCACATTCCTTGCAACCAGATTGGTCCTCATTTGGCACCGTTCCACCACTGCAGCTGATACACGCTTCTTGGTTGCTGTCATGGATCTCGTTCGGCTCACAGGAGCGACATGAAGCGTCTTCATCAGCTGCAACAAATCCATCTGCACATCGGACACAAATCGACTGGTTGTTGGACGGGACTTTTCCTGGACCACAGGTTTTGCAGACATCGTCATCCATTCCAGCTACATGATGTGCAGGGCACCTTTTGCATCCATCTTGCCTCGAATTCGGCACTTTGCCCACTCCACAGCTGTTGCATGTATCATCGTTCCCTGACGCGTACGTTGCGGAAGAGCAAGATATACACTTGTTCCCATTTTCGTTCGGTATCGTACCAGGACCGCAATTTATACACGTCTCATGTTTATCATCAGGTATTGTACCACCTTGACATAGTCTGCACGTCGAATCACCTGTACTGGCAACTTCATTGCTCTTGCAAATAGTGCAGTCTGTATGATCATCATTGGGAGCCTTTCCTGGACCACAGGTGGTACACTTTTCATACCTCCTATCTGGTACAGTGGCCCCATCACATGATCGACATAGCGCATCACCCGGCTCTGCCACTTCATCAGCGCTACAAGCAACGCATGTAGATTGATTGGCATTAGGAACCGATCCAGGCGCACAAGTAACACATTCTTCCGCGTTACTGTTTGCAATCTCCCACAGCTCACATGATCGACAGAAGCCATCTTCGTCTCTCGCGACCTTCCCCACATCGCATGATTTGCAGGCAGCTTGGTTCTGATCCGGTATCATTCCCGGCCCGCAGAGGTTACATATACTGTCACCACTTGAAGCCACCATATGCGCAGGGCAGCTTGTACAACCATCTTGGTCAGCATTGGGTATTTTTCCAACCCCGCACATCTTGCACTCAGCATCATTTTCGTCAGCGTACATGTGCGGTGCGCAATGTTCGCATTTATCCCCATCATTATTTGGTATCTTTCCTGAGCCGCAGCTAATACATACTTCGTTCTTCGCGTCAGGTACTTTCCCTGAATTGCATGGTTTACAAGTTGCATCCCATAGTCTCGCTGCCTGGTTCGACGGACACAAAGTGCAACTCGACTGATCTGCATTAGGAACCATTCCGGGACCGCAAGGTTTGCACTTCCCGTTGTTAAAGTCCGTTATTTCATTACCGTTGCAAGAACGGCAAAAAACATCAGCCACACCTGCCACCTTTCCAGCTTGACATGCCTCGCAAGTTGATCGGTCTACAGAGGGTACGGAGCCTAAACCACATACTTTGCACGAAGCATCCTCATTCCCAGATGCCTTATAAGCATCGCAAGCGAGGCACCCATCCTGTTTTGGGGTTGGAACCCTACCACGGCCACATTTCCTACATTCTGCGTCGTACATGGACGCATACTCATGCTCTGCACAGGCGACGCATGCAGCCCCATCCTCATTGGGGACTCTTCCTGGCCCACAGCGTACACAAAACTCATTGTTCGTATCTGGTACTTCGGTATTTTCACAGAACCGGCATATTGCATCATTGCTTGTCGCAACTTGGTTGTCTGTGCATTCTGTACATGCAGACTGGTTATCGTTGGGTACCCTTCCACGGCCACACCTGCTGCAAATTGATTCCTCAGCTTGCGAGTACTGATGCCTTGGACAAACAACGCACCCATCACGTCCAGCATTAGGAATGCGTCCCTCTCCACACTCCTCGCATGTATCGTCATTCTCCCTTGCATATGTATGGGCAGCGCACTCCTCGCATTTATCACCACCATCATGCGGTATACTTCCTTCCCCACAAGGGATACAGAACTTCTTGGCTTCGTCGGGAATCGTTCCTGGCTTGCACAGTTTGCAGGTTGCGTCAGTGACGGTTGCTATCTCGTTAGAGGAGCATTCCATACATGCTGTCTGGTCCCCGTTCGGTACAGCACCCCCACCACAACTTATACACTCTTCCTGGTTGCTAACAGTAACCTCGTTGGCTTTACACTTTCGACAAAATACGTTAAACTCACTGGCTACCTCCGCAATACCACATTGGACACATGTTGATCGATTTGCAGCGGGAACGAATCCGTTACGACAGCTCCGACAATATGCATCATCAATACCGGAGACTTCGTACGGTTTACAGAATGTGCAACCATTCCGATTCTTATTGGGTACCTTGCCAGCACCACACGTCCGACACTGGATATCATCTGTGCCTGAATATTCGTGTTCGTCACATGCCTCACAGTTGGTACCATCTTTACTGGGTATTGTCCCATCCCCGCAAGCGACACAGGACTCATTTTCGTCATCGGATATCTCTGTGGCAGAACACAAACGACACCATGCTTTCCCGGATTTCGCTACCCCGTTATCGGCACAAAAAGTACAAGCGGAGTGATCGCCGTTAGGCACAGTTCCTGAGTCACAGTTTTCGCACGTACTCTCGAATTCTCCCGAGTACTGGTGCATCGGACAGGCCTCACAGTCACTCTGATCACTGTTCGAAATATGACCGACACCACACCCAGTACAAGTGAAATCATTTACCCTAGAATATGAATATGAAGGACACTTTTTACATTTGTCACCGTCTTCATTCGGTATCATGCCCACGCCGCAACTAATGCACATTTCGTTTTTGTCGTCCGGTATTTTTCCCGGAGCACAGCGGTGGCAAATGAAATCTTGTTCCGAAGCCACCTCGTCCACCGGGCAGTGCATACAAATCGTGTGATCCCCATTTGGTACCTTACCTGTCCCACAACGTACACACTCCTCTTTGTTGTCGTCAACGATCTCATTGGCGTCACATGAATGGCATATTATATCGGTGACCATGGCCACCTCCCCTCTCCCGCATTGAATACATGTGGAACGATTACTAGCGGGAATCAACCCCGTATAACAAATCCGACAGGAAGTCTCTTCATTTTCGGAAACTTCATATGGCTCGCACGATATGCACCCGGACTGGTCCTCATTCGAAATCTTCCCCTCCCCACAACTGCGACATTCACTGTCATCGGTTCCTGCGTATTCATGTTCTGCACAGACCTCACAACTGGTGCCATCCTCATTCGGAGCGTTCCCATTCCCACAAGCAACGCAAAATTCATTTTTATCATCAGGTACCTCATTGGCAGCACATGCTTTACACGATGTATCACCTACTGTCGCCACCTCGTCGTCAGCACAAGCAGTGCAAGCCGACTGGTCGCCATTCGGTACACGTCCTGTGGTACAACTCTGGCATGTGGGGTCAAATTCGCCGGAATACTGGTGTGATGGACATGCGTCGCAATCACTCTGACCACTGTTGGGAATATGGCCAATCCCACAAGCAGTACAACTGACATCTCCATCCTCAGCATAAGAATAGGCCGCGCACTCCTCACATTTGTCTCCATCTTCATGTGGGATTCTCCCTGCGCCACACGTGATACACAGCTCGTTACTGCTGTCCGGGATTTTGCCAAGCTCACACGGCTTGCAAGTGGAATCCTCTTTGGTAGCCACTTCCGTTGACGGACAATCTACACAAAGTGTTTGGTCTTCATTAGGTACTTTGCCTTTTCCACAACTAATACATCGTTCTTTGTTGCTATCCGAAATCTCGTTGGCTTCGCATTTTCGACAAAATACGTCGGTCTCACCAGCCACCTTACCGGTACCACATTCCACACATGCTGATCGATTAGAAGCGGGCACAAACCCAGTCGGACAAATTCGACAGGATGTTTCCTGCTCGCGGGAAACCTCATACTGTTCGCAAGATATGCACCCATCCTGGTTCCCAGTTGGAATCTTTCCCGCACCACAACTCCGACATTCACTGTCATCGGTTCCGGAATATTCGTGTTCAGCACAGGCTACACAACTCGTTCGATCTTCACTTGGAGCTTCCCCATTTCCACAAACGACACAGAATTCATTCTCATCATCAGGGACTTCATTGTCCGCACATGATTTACACGATGTATCTCCCGTTGTCGCTACCTCATGGGCAGCACAGACGCTACAGGCCGATTGATCAACAGTCGGTATATTTCCCGGATTGCAGTTCTGACAGGTAGTTTGAAATTCTCCCGAGTATTGATGTAATGGGCACACATCACACCCACTTTGGTCACCCTTGGGAATCTTTCCCACACCACAGCTTGTACAAGTGACATCACCGTCCTCGGCATACGAATACACTGGACAATTCTGACATTTATCTCCGTCTTCATGTGGCTTTCTACCTACACCGCAGGTAATACACACCTCATTGTTGCCGTCGGGTACCTTGCCCGGACCACACGGTTGGCAAGTGGCATCCTCCTCGCTTGCCACCTGGGTAGATGGACATTCGGTACAAAGTGTTTGGTCTTCATTTGGTACTTTTCCTTTACCACAACTATTACATTCTCCTCGGTTGCTATCGGAAATTTCATTGGCTTGGCATTTGTTGGACTGTACATTCGTTTCACCGGCCACCTCCCCAGTGCCACATCGCACGCATGTGGTTCGATTGCTTGCGGGAACAAACCCAGTAAGACAAACCCGGCAGAATTCTAGGTAGAAATGATAACTTCGCTCAGAAACCTAAAGGATATCATGCTAATCTTTCTAATCCCCTTAATCAACAAGCTTATGATTTAGCTAGAAACAGAATTGAAACCAAAAGACGTTTAGATAATGCCCCACATAATAGTGTTATCGCTAGTAGTATTGAAGGTCGCTTCTATAACAATCATTCAAATGGTCTTTCACTGGATAAAAAAGGAGGGGGTAATAGCCAAAACCCAAATCTTCAGCAAGAACTTTTAAGGTTAAAAAAAAGAAATGCTCAAAACTTTGAACAAGGTGAAGAAAGTGGTGAAACAGCCCTCCCCAATCCTAAAAGTATGCCCTTAACTGAAGCTAGAGGTGAAATTCTCCAAATCCAAAATCTTCTTTCAGAATGGGTTTTAGCTGTTCAGGGTAAAAATCCCAAAGTAGATGAAATTAAAACCGAATCTATTCAAAAGGTTTTAACTATGCTCCAAGAAAACGGTCAAAAACTTAAATCAGACCAACTCAAGAATTTAATCTCTAAAATTGAAACTATTTTAAGCCGAGCTCAGCCAGCTACTTTAAGAGCTTTCAGGGGTAAATTTCGTCTAATTATAATCATTTATCTTTATTTAATAAAATTACAAAGTACTCTTAACACTCGAGATCGTGTTCCGGCTTTAGAAGTTTTCTATGATCAATTGATCGAATCCAATGGTGAACAATTAATGTCCATGGTTAAGACTAGAGCTAATAAGTCTAAACTTCCCAATGAAAAACTAAATACTATCCAAAATGGTATTACTGGAGAAAAAGCCCCAACTCAAGGACAATCTACACCAGCTCAATCTGGTCAAGCTGTACCTGAAGAAGGAAGTGGTAAAAAAGGTGGAGGTCCTGTAAAAAATATCAAAGATACTATTAACTTTTTCAAAAAGTTGAACAAGGGTGCTAAACCTAAACACGCAACAAAAACTTTCCAAGGTGATCCTGACGATTTAATACTAGCCACAGAAAAAGAAAAGAAACAAATTCGTAAACAACAAGAAAAAGAACGAAAACAAAAGCAAAAGAAGCAAAATAAAAAGGGTAAGAAAGGTAAGAAGAAAGGTGGTGCTAATCTCGGTACAAAAAAATCTACATATGGTCCTCCACTTCAACACAAAAAAGTTATTCAAAAGCTTAAATAAAATCTGAGCTTAATTATAGAAATGGAACTACTTACCATTATCCTTACAACAGTAATTGGGGGTAGTGCTGGAATTTCACCACTCATCTACAAGTTGATCCGTAAAAAATGTTGGTTTCAAAGTAAGTGCGGTAATTCTGAATGTAAATCTAGCGTTGAAACAGAAAATTAATTTAAATCTCTAAATATAGAGATTTAAATGGTCAATAGTGATCTTATTAGTAAGTTAAAATATCAAGCTTTAAGTGGTGCTCAAATACAAGAAGCCACCAAACAAAAAATTCCTATAATTACATACGCTGAGATCCCTAAAAACAAAACTATCTATGATGTTTTAAATAACCCCTCTAAAGCGGTTATCATTCTGTATTTGTTTAAAAAATCTTACGGTCATTGGTGTCTGCTTTTAGATCACGGTAAATATATTAGTTTTTTTGATAGCTACGGTGATTATCCTGACCAAAGTTTAAGTATAAATACTCTTTCTAAAAACAAAAAATTAAATCAATCACGAGCTAGAATTCTTGAATCTGTTGTTAAAGGAAATAATCCCAAACCTATTTACTATAATGATCAGCAATTACAATTACAGTATACGGATAGTGAAACTTGCGGTCGTTATGTCATCTTACGCTATCGTAAAAAACACCTAACGATAAAAGGTTTTATTAACTTTTTAGAAAAAAAGCGTAATAAATTCGGTCTAAAAACCTTTGATCAAACGGTTAGTTGGCTCACAAAGGATATCTAATCACGTTTTACAGATTGAATAGAATAACCTCTTAGTCTGTGTTTAGCAAAGTGTTTAGCTTGATCAGGACTCAAAGCATAAGTTATTATTTTTCTTCTTGATATTCCTGTAGGAGTTCTGCGTTTCATCCACACCAAATATCGTTGTTTCATCATATATTATTCTAGGTCAGAAAATATATAATCAACACAATGTAAAACTCCAGCTGGGTTTTCAAATGCCAAGTATTCCCATACTGGATAATCAAATATTTTCAAATCTTCAAAAAAGTTTTCCCTTTCATCATGTGTATAACTAGTATCTATCTCAAAATAATGTTTAGGTTCACCTTCTTCATAAATTCTTCTAGCTTCTAAATAAGTAGAACCCCAAGTATTAACCATATAGTCGCAATTTTCGTTCTCTTCTTGTTCTATCAAGTGGTCTTTCATTCGTCCCATTGTTTTATATTACTTATTATTTTTAAAAATATAAAAATCAATTTTTTCTTTAATTTTAAAATATTAAAAAAGAAGAAATTGATTTTCTTTTTAAAATTARTYTAAACTAATTATAAAAATTTCTATTTAGAGAAAATATAATAATAAGAATAGGACGCTCAATGACGCCTCGGTCATTGTAGCTTCGGACTACAATCCAATAACCACGCTTCGCTTTCAAGCTACTTATTTAAAAATGAAATTTTGAGTGTAATTTAAAAGTTAAGTTAAAACTTAATTTTAAGTGTAATTTTGCGGAAAAGGTGGATATAGGGATACATCCCTGTATGATTGAGGATAAACCCCTAAGTTTTATTATAGAGGATTAAGCCCTAAATGTATAGGACTACTACCTTCAGGTAGTAGGTTCCCTGTGGATTTAGGGTTTTACCCCCTGCTATAAAATTTTGGGAATAATCCCCTATTATATTAGGATGTATCCCTTTATCCACTTTTTCCGCCAGATATTCTCTGCTAAGGATAAGGCAATGCAAGAGCTCTTCATCTCGAAATAATTCCCGTTGTCGTGAATCGCGTGAAACCGTTGGTTTAAGGGGACTTGTTGCTCAGATGGGATTCTTGCAGTTTTATCCAATGATTCCTCGCAGTGGCTTTGCATCACTTGTTGAGACTTTACATCCCCAGTATATTTCTTCTTGGATTGCTCCAACGCTGTACATTTCTCTCCATATATCGTAGCGGTCCTTTCACGCTCCTGATATATAATATCAACCAGTGCTCTGAGTTGAGTTTTAGCATCGCATTCCGCGCATCCCTCTATCAGAGCTCCGACGGTTTTCCAGGACGCCCTTATTGCTTCCAACTTCTTGTCGAGGGTGTCGGGATTATATGAACCCATGCCCAGTCTGCCTTGGTTGATGCACTCCGAAATACGAGCGACAGTAAAAAAACCGGAAGACGATGCCAACCGTCCTAGAATTTGCCCGTAAGCCCCATTGATAGTCTCAGAGAGTGTGTCATAGAACCCGAGAGCCTTCGCTAGTTTGGCTGCAAAGAGATGAGCTTTTGTGTGGGTCGGCTCACACTTGTACGCTGCAATGGCGGAAAAGTATCCGTCATATAAAGCTTTCAGCGTCTCATTGTCCGTGTCACACGCTTCACCAGTGCTGGGATTCACATAATTGCCGTAAGCAATTACCGCTCGATTGCATAATGCTTTGAAATCCTTCCCCAAACTCAGACAAATAGCAGCCGTGTAATAAGCCCACGCTCGATGGAAATTGTTGTGGTAGGTCCACATTTCATTTCCGATTTGACGCATCTCTTCAGCGGATTTCGTCATTAGACCCCGAGTGGCCCGCCATTCCAAGATCATTTCTTGGATTTTCTTGGACTCTTCCTTCCTTTGTCGGTTATCTGTCTGAAGGTTCAAAAGGCGTTCCATGAGATTACAAACCTGCAAACAGACAATTAAGACCTCATAAACACAGTGAAGCAGTGAGGAGCTGGAACGCTGTCTGTATCTGAGTTGATACATATATGAAGCATACCTCGGCGTAAAATTTACATTCTTCCGGATCTACAGGTTGCAGTCTTTTCCCTGCGCGATGATTGGTTTCCAAGATGGTTCGAAGTTCTTCTTGAAATGGTGCTAGCGCTTCACCAGCCTTGCGCAAGTAGTCTTTGAGCTTTTTGGACTCGTTGTCGAGTCCTTCTTCTGCTTCGTTTTCAGAAGAACGCTTCGGCTCGCCAAGAGTACCATTAGATGCGCAGCATAAATCCTTATCTCTCAGAATATTATGCTCTTGGAGAAGCTCTTTGACTTTGTTGAGCTGCTCAAATTTGAAGACCAACTCCGTCTTCGATTCCTCCTGCAATGTTGCCATTGCGTTTTAGACTCTTAGGCTTATACTGCGTTTCGATGGCAGAGTATTTATATACACAAAGGCATTGATGCTGATATATATCATGTGGGGAAGGAATGAAAGACTAAATTACCCAAGAGGAATCCAGACCTCTTGAGACACACATAGAAGGAAAGATATGGAATCTTTACGTTGCACAGTAGCACTAAATGTAAAAACAAGGGCACTAACCTTCGGCAAAAATAAATGTAGGTATTTTCCTTCTTCAAGTGTCAAAATGAATAAATTAAACAAATCTTTTTGCACATTGTACTGTTGGCGAGAGTGGAATATTCCACTCGGAAATCCAACTCCTGACCCAATGTGGTTGCCGGCGGATACAAGCTATATGAGATTGCCTATTGGTTGTTTCGAATAACACAGAAGCAACTGATCATCTTCTATAGCTCTGTTGTGCGTGGTTTATTACAGTTATCGTCTGTGTGGTATAAAATTGTACGAAAGGAATCGAAATGGAAGCGGCGAACTCCGGAGGGACTGCACTTCATCATACATATGTATGGTAGTACAATATACACCCAATTTGTAAGCTACAATAGGCAATGATGTACTCTTAGGAAGCTTGCGTGCTTCCAGGACCGACAGCTACGTCTTGTCAATGGATATCTGCGCATAATGCTGGAGCAAGGAATCGAGGAAACGCTCCGCCCGCTCGCAATACGTACACGATGTATCCGATAGAACAAGAGGTAAATACCTGAAGTAGCTTCGAGGCGTTAGTATGGCTAAGCTATCTATAACATTGACGTGCTGCAGAGCATCATTATAATATGGTCTTATAAAGCACAAGCATTGTATCTCACAAGGCCGCGGCTTCGTACACCACGAAGAAGGCCTTGACAGAACTAATAAATTGGGCATAATTGATAATTGCACCAACGGAATACACAAAAAAGGAAAGTGTCGGAAAGTGTATTAGGTGTAGTTTGCAAATTACCGTCTGTGTTGTGTATAGTTGAACGAAAGGAATCGAGGTGTAAGTCCCCGTATCTTTTCGTTTCTCGCTGGACACACTCCGCGCTCTAATACAGTGTCAAGCAACGCAGCCATTCTTTACCACAAAGCATTATGGGTAACTTTACTTGTTTTTCTATTGTATGGTACAGGTTAGATTCGATAATACCAACTTAAGATGCAAAATTTGGCAGAGGAATCGAAATTTCTGTGTGAACGTGAGCGGGTCAAGGAGGTCAGAAAGCTGCTTCAAGCGCATAAAAATGACTGTTTGGGAGACAAAGGCACACATGCGTGTTCTTTAAAGCAAGCCGCGGAAGAACTGGCAGTGCATCAGGAAATGGTTCGAAACGCATTGGAAGCGCAAGGTCAGACGGGCGACAAGCTACAACCCGCAGTGGGTTACCCGCTGGCCTACAGGAACTCCAGTTACATGTCGAGGTAAGCGGCAGAGGCATGGTACGGCAACAATATCTTTGTTACCTATTATACGGCAAGTTTCACAGATATGCGAACTGATGATCTCGATGGTACAACAACAAGTGGACGAAGAACCTACCGATGTCCATAAGCAGGAATTGGAAAATAAGTTATTGGAATGGCGTGTCACCCAAGCGCTGCTAACGAAATCAGGAGGTGAAATGAGAGAGATCAGAAATGAGATATGGGTAAACACAAAGACTTCCATCGATCGTGGGCTTACGGTATTACACTGCCGCGATTTGCCTAAGTGTAGGAACCGACGTTAAAGCTTTCACACATTGCTTGTGTGAACGGCTGGTCTTATTATTAATTCAGGACTACTGATCTTGACATAATTATATACACTGCTACTACAGTACTACGGAAGCCCGTAACCATACATAACCCGCTGAAGGCTCATTTCTTTGACCGGGCGGACAAAGCCTCACCCTCAAAGCCTCTCTTCCCCTGAGTTGCAGAACGCGCAGGGCTACGAGTAAAAGGTTGCTCTCTGCAGTACCTTCGAAAACGACGTTACCATCGAATGAATTCTCAGTATGGCATACACACACACACACACACACACACGTCTCGTCTGACAATGGGTAAAGACAACCTTCATCTTCTAACAAATAACGCTAATGGACTGAGTCAGTTAGTGAACTGGTAGGGGCATGTTCTGCCAAACGTTCATCTTATGGAGTTCCTCGGGTATAATACCGGTCACAGCTGCTGTCAGCAACACTTCGCCTGAAAAGCTACTCCCAACTTCAACGTCAACAAAAGTTTGCTCCCTCCAGTGACACTATCCACTTCCGGCCACAATGCACGCTGGGCGGACTTGATAGCCGGCAAGAGATTAGAGGCGTTTATAAATTCTCTTAGTAGGGAGATCTATTACGTTTTTACCTTCTGGATGTAAGTGCATAGTCTCAGGTTGATATGGTAGAGCCCTTGCCGTTCTCTGCTACTTCCCCTTGCATACGGAGACCCTCGGGTCTCGTGTCCCTTGTTGTTTCCCCTTTGCCTCTGGCCTTTCATTTTTTGTCGTTTTCGTCTCCCTTTCGACGGGGCACAGAAACACTCTTTATTGAGGGCCTTCTAAGAGAGAAATGGCAATGCTTGTGTAATACAAGGGCGGTTATGTGTATGGTGTAGATTGTGCATAGATGCACACGTTGCTTCAGAGGATTGATCGGAGACATTGAGGACTGGAAGAGGGCGGCTTCATCCACAGACAGGGCTGTATTAGGTTCATATATTCATTTAACGCTACTTTGCTTTACAGAAAGATAGGCAGGTAAAATGGTCAAAGATATCCGAGTAACCTATCGCAAACGCCACTCCTACAACACAACCTCGAACCGAATTCGGGTGGTGAAATCCCCAGGTATGTGCGACGGCGCTGCGATGGAAAGCTGAAATGTCACTGCTATTCACTTTATGGCGTCGTTTTAATGTGATACAGGTGGAAGGCTTCTTGCACACAACTTGAGAAAGCGCGCTGGAGTACCGAAATGTGGTGATACGGGAAAGCCTTTGCACGGGGTATGTAGCTTGTGCTATTAGGATGGTACTCGTAGTCTTGGATTTCATCCGAGTATGCATTTGTGGGTGCTTTGTTGCAGATTCCTCGTGCTAGGCCGAAAGCATTCGCCCGCTTGCCTCAACATAAACGCACAGTGTCCCGAGCTTACGGTGGTAACTTGAGTCATGCCGCAGTCCGTGAACGTATCTTACGCGCATTCATTGTGGAGGAGCAGAAAATTGTAAAGAAGGTCTTAACAGAGAAAGCAAAAAGCAGCAAAGCCGCTAAAGCGAGCAAGGGAGCTTCTTCTAAAGGATCATCCAAGAAGGGAGCTGCTGCTAGCAAGTAATTCTCACATAGAGTTCTTTCCGCCCAGCAGTTGTTCGTATTGTGAATGCTGATTCACTAATACCAGCAATATACCATCTAAAAATAATCATTGATTTGTTAAAGTTACTATGTAACTTCATAAAACGAAGTAGTTCCGAGTGTTAATGTGAATTGATATATGTTCTCCATTTTCACAGGTAGGTTGATCTACATGCCTAACAACTGCTGCACCCGCTGCATTACGGGATCAGCATTAGGGTCATATCTGCAGCATACAGAGGTAAGAGGTAGTCGTTACTCAAGAGGAAGGTAGCGTTCCCGTCGAGCTCAACACATACGGTTTGTCTTTGCTGGGTATTTCCATGACGACTGTCTGGTCTTTTTCATGGCGCTGTATGACATGCCTGATGTCTCCCGCTACCTGGCATTATCATCCCAGACGGAATGTAAGTCTCATACGAGAGCTAAAAATGCTTGTATCTGCCTTACTTCTTGGGTGATAAATAAGAGTCCGATATCATCCCGCGTGACGAGTTCTGTAAACCTATCCTCAATGTCGCTCACCGATGTTTCTGCGATGACGATCATCCACGAGGTATATAATATACGTCCTCCTACATTCCTGGATTAAAACATACTCTCATCGACGACGAAATAGTTACTGCTTTGTCCATCTGTGCACCCGATGCCCGTGAGGAGGAATCCAGTGACGGTGTCCTGGAGAACATGACTTTCCCAGTGCTCATAGGAGGTTTTATTACGTTTCTCGAGCGCTCTTACCTCGTCGGCAATGATACCGATCAATTTGCCCTCCTGATGCTGAGACATCTCTACTGTGTGGTGTATATAGGTATCTGAATCTTGCGTTGGACTGCTTTGTCGCTTCCGCTCGAGGCAGATAAATACCAAGGTAGTATTTCTTGGACACCTTCAACAACAACACCAAAAATGACAAAGGAATCCGAAACAGATACTACAACAAGAATTGTTGAGTCGTCCTACAAACCGAGGAATCCTAGTAGAAGCAGCTATATGGACGGAATTGTCAAGTTCAACCAGAGTTCGATCGACGAACCAAGTGTTATCAAGCTCTGGATGGAAGATGGAGGACAAGAGGCATCAGTTTAAGAAGGATGGAAAGGTCCTGTATGAATGGGATCAGACTCTGGATGAAGTAAACCTATATATGAAGTTTCCCCCAGACCAAATTGCCTCCGCGTCAAGAGATCTCAGCGTCAAAATGAAGCCCAATTCACTCTCAATAGGACTGAAGTCCAGTAGCGACCCTATCATTGACGTAAGTTCCCAGGTTACTAGGGCATGTGCTCACTCTTGCTATCGTGTGTTCCTTCCTAATGCGCAGGAGCCCTTGCATGCCACGATAGTTACCGAAGAAAGCACGTGGACGTATGGTACGTGAGGAATCCAAAGGCCGATTGCGATAATGCTATCGAACGCCTTCTATGCTTACAGGCGATGGTGAGTTGTCGATTACAATGCAAAAGATGAGTGAAGGGGAAACGTGGCCGTGTGTGTTCAAGGGTCATGACCAGGTAGGTTGCAGAAGCTCCGAGTTGGCATTTCCAGAATAAACCATCGGGTCGGGTTGTGCCTGCAGTTGGCTCCTAACGAACAAGAAGAAGAACGGAAGCATATTATGTTAGAGAGATTTCAAAAGGAGCACCCCGGCTTCGACTTCAGCAACGCAGAATTCAATGGTAACGTACCAGATGCGCGGAGTTTCATGGGAGGGATGTCGAAGAGCTGAAGCCTAGGAAAGCTCTTGCTTCCACGTGATCATGAAGAACGAACATCGACGACGAACAGTAACGATATAAATTCGATGAACGCGGTGCATGTTCATTTCTTTTTCTAACAGAGAGAAACGCCGCTGCCAAACCTTAAGAGTAACGTATTCCCTTTGCAACAACTGTGGCAAAAGCATAACAAGAGTTGGCAGTACCCGCAACTAATAGAAGAAGTATCCTGAAGCTTAGTTAATTGCATGCATTGTAAAAGGAATGGTAACATCTAATGCAGAGTACATATCTGCTTTAAGCACCAGTTCGTCCACTCCGGTGCGGATATCATGATCCCGTAGGAGGGTGTATAGCACCACAGCTAGTTGCAGTTCCGCCAAATGTTTTCCTGCGCACATGCGTTTCCCCGTGAGGAACGGAAGGAATGTGTATGGAGCCGGCTTGCCCTCAAGAAAACGCGACGGATCGAATGTCAAGGGATTCTCCCAGAACTTTGGGTGATGGTGCAACGCATGGAGTAAGACCACAATCTCCGTCCCGGCAGGAATTACTTTGCCTCCTATTTCCAATGGTTCGCCAGTCCGACGGACAACGCCTAGAGAGACGACATGCATCCGTAAACATTCATGGATCACCGCTCTTGTGACAGGGAACTTTTCCAAATCAGTTTGACGAGGTAATTCTCCCGCTTTCAAATTATTCCGCCATTCCTCTCTCAGCTTTTGAACCCATTCAGGATGCTTAGACAGCCTCCATAGCATACAAGTAAGTACAAAGGCGACAGCCTTGTGGGCTCCATGGATATGGTTGACTTCGGCAGCCATTTCTTTGAGCTCATACCCATCTCGTATCATGTTGTCGATGAAGTTTGGACTGGAACCAAAATTTTCTCCATCCGAAATGGTGCTTCCTTGAGAATCATTTTTGGCAGGTCGCTCATCGCGTATTTCTTTCACGATGTGACGAATCCTGTTAGTGCACTGAACCAATTTGCGGAAATTCCAAGCCATCAATGCACCAGTATTGGAGAACACTCCAACCAGCTGTGGATATAGGCTTAATTCACTAGCAAGAGCAACCCCTGTTTCAGATGACGGGTTGACATTGTATCCATACAATAGGATCACATCAAGTGCAATCCCACGGACAGCCGATAGCAAGTCGGGTCCTCCGGTTGAGGATTCCTCCGGGATCGTACTTGTTGAACCAAAGCTCTTCCCAGATGGGAAAGGTTCTTGATTATAGAAACTGGATCCGTAGTCGTGGCGCCGCGAGGGCAATACACCAAGTTCGGCTGTTTCTCCACGTTTCCAGCTTGCCAGGTGTTTACCGACTACCGTCTCCACCATTTTCTCATGTTTGTCCACATGGCTTCCATGGAAAATGCTTTTGAGAGTGCGCTCATGTCGTGCATGTTCATCGCCGTCCAAATTTAGAATGCCATCCATGCCATAAAAGACATACCGTGAAAACTGCACCATCCCAGGGAGATGTTGAAGATCGCTTCCACTTTTGGACGCTGCTACACACATACCTTGTAGAGCCTCGACCTCGTTTTCACATGTTCTTTGCTGTTGAACAGAGTCTTAATCACCTGAGGATCTGCCGTGACGATAAAGGTCCCCAATTCGATCGATAAATCCCCTGTCTCCTCCAGGACACGCACAAACATCTGCGGAAGGAGGACGAATACATGCCATTGTTGCCCTGTACAATATTTCCACACCATAAACCAGGGCATTTTACCTTTTCGCGCTCTTGTTCGAACCGCTTTCCCATCGTCCCGAAACTAGGGCCTTTCAAATGCGGCCGTGAACGCCACCAGAGTATCCCGGCGAGGATTACACTTCCTAAAAGTGGAAGCACCACGTACAAAGTGGCGCTCCACAGGATCTTTGCCCATTCCACGGCCATCGTCATTCACCTTCTTATGAACTTTATTGGCTCCTGGGGGATTTTTTCCGTGATGATAAATATATTTGCAGAAAAAGTCAAACCGTATTACTGTACGTGTATTGCAGAGTTCCTCGTCATCAAAGTGTGTGATGCGGAAACGTAGCTCGTAATACCCGTCTTTGCGGTAGTCAAGACGAAAAGTCAACCATTTCACAAAACGGTACTGTAGAGACTGGAACTATATAGGGCGAATTTACTACATGTAAGTATATTCGTATCTTTGCTAATTGGACTCTCAGGTACACGGATTGCAGTCGAGGTAGGAATCGACGTCCATGTTTCTCGATAAGCGGAACAACTTAGAGCTTTTGGACGGTGAAAGGAATCTTACCATCAATGGTTGAGTAGTTATCGGGTTTAAGCGCAAGATCATCCACCCCAGTGCTTATATTATAGTTCCAAAAAATCGAGTGCAAGATGACAATGAGATGTAAGTCTGCCAGATACTGCCCAGCACACATTCGCGGTCCTGATAAGAACGGAATGTAAGTATACGCAGTGGGCGCCTGCTCTAAAAATCGTGAAGGATTGAACGTCAATGGATCTTCCCAGAAATCCGGATGATGGTGAACTGCGTGGAGCAAGATCATGACCTCGGTTCCTTCCGGGAAAGTTTTGCCGTCAATCTCCAGTGGGGAGCTAATTTGCCTCACTACACCAAATGACACGACATGCATGCGCAAACACTCGTGTATTACCGCAGTTGTAAGCGGCAGTCTCGTTAGATCACCCCGTGTTGGTGTAGCCGAGCCGTGACATCCTAATTTCGATTTCCATTCTTCCCGCAGTTTTTCTACCCATTGGGGATGTTTCGACAGCCGCCAAATCATGCACGTAGTGACAAATCCAACAGCTTTGTACGCCCCGTAGATGTGATTGATTTCGGCCGATATTTCTTTCATATCGAAACCATGGTCCATAAGATTGGTGAGAAAGTTTGGACGAGTTCCCTGTTTTTCGCCGTCGGTGACCATAGAGTCCTGATTCTTCCTGTCTTCTTGCTCCCTCTGCGCTAGCTCGTTGACAAGCTTTCTTATTCTGTTCGTGCAACGAGCTAGCCGCAAATAGTTAAGTGCACTTGTCTCACCCATTAAGTTACGGTATAAGTAAAGCTCACTGGCCAAAGCGACGCCATCACGGCTACGCGGAGAGATGTTGTACCCATACAGTAGGATAAAGTCCATCAGCATTCCCTGAACAGCAGAAAATAAATCTTCACCTCCTTTTAAATTATCGGGGACACTCTCAGGAGTTGAGTCATCTCGACCGCGAGGAAAAGGAGGGGAGTTATACATCTCGCTTCCAAAGGCAGCTCTGCGAGAAGGCAATACTCCCATCTCTCCAGTTTCACCACACTCCCAATACCGCAAATGGTTCATCGTAATTTTGGCTATTGCTTCGCCATGCGAGTCAACATGCGAACCCTGGAAGAGTGGTTTCAAAGCGCGGGAATGTTGCTTCCACACCTCGCCGTCCATCAGCAAGATGCCATCTTGACCTGATAGGATGTAACGCCCAAGCTGCAATACCAAACACCCCAATGTGCTGGCTTCCGTAGGAAACGTTCTTCAGACTGTCTTCATACCTTATATATACGTGATCGCTTTTCGAAGTACTCTTTCCGATTTAGCAACTTCTTAATAATTGCGGGGTCCGCTGTGCAGACCATATTGTTGATTTCGGCCGAGAGCGAGCCGCATTCTTGCAAGATCGGGACGTAAACCTGCGCACCATGCATAACCATCATCACATGTTAATTTGGCTCAATCAGGGGAAGGGCAAGTGCCATGGCCACTCGCTCAAGCGGAAGTCCATGTTCAACACAAACTTCTTACCTTCTCTCGGTGCTCTTTGAAGCGCTTCTGGAAGTCAGCGCCGCTTGGTCCATTCAAATGTGGTCTCGAAAACCACCACGCTATGGCGACAGCCGCCAATCCCATGAGTAAACCGAGCATGGGGTACACAATCCATGCTAGCACAGCGTATACCGTCATCTTGCTTTCTCACGCCCTCGTATTTGCAGGATACCTGGCACTGGCTAACCAGAGTAAAGCGATATGAGCATATCCCTACTTGACACGGTCTGCCAAACCAAATTGGTGAATTTTACATAGGTACCTGATAGTGTGATCCCACGGCAGCATCCCAGCGTGTGCCACCCCCGCCTTCACCGTGTGGTGTGAACACTGTGAAGTGAGTCGGCCTTTCGCAAGCGCTCGGTCGCAAGAACCGCCAAATTGCGGTGCCAATTTGCAGTCAAATTTAGCCATCACTCACAGTCTGAGTGGTCGCTTCTCTTTTGACTGGTACTTGCAACCATGCAAATCGGTATGTGCTAACATAGGACCCAGCAGTGTTGAAGGGTGCAATCCCCCTGAATCTCGTGAATTCCCGGTAAGGCGTACAGCGGAGTACCGAGGTATAGAACTATGCGAGAGGTAGACAAACATACGACGAATGTGTTTCACCCATCTTGACGCCTCTCTTTCGATGTATCCACTCGTGGCAACGTCTTCTGAGAGTCTCTCCACTGTCAGGTACGCCCTTAAGCTGTACCACCCCCCTTGGGTTCCGGACCGTACCTGGGTACAAGCAGGTACAGTTTGCAACGGCTACAAACTTGATGTATGTTAGGAGGGTCTGTTATGCGCTAATAATGGAAATGATTTGTGTCTTAACCTGTATTATTTGTTTTTTAGTTTGCTGAGGAGATCTTGAGCGCTCCACTCCTTACTCTGAGCTACGGGAGGGGAGGATACTCCACTACCGCGATTCCTCCCTGAAATCATTGGATGACTTAGATCGAAGTGCTTGGCCAAGATGAATTCTGACGATTCAGTACCCTCCGCATCCATAGTCTCTAAGACATCATTGACGCTCACACCAACATCCCACTCGCTGAAGTCCTCAGGGTCCATTTCATGCAGCAGTCTTTCAAAGTCATGGTCGGCGAAAGCCGCAAGTACAGTATCATCGGAATCACTATCCCCTCCGTCGTCAGATTCACCAGTCGAGTTTTCGTCTGTCTACTCTGTTTTGAACTCCTTCTTCGCTTTGGAGAGACTGTCCGTCTTCTCCGATCGGAGGTATGTTTTTATCTGTCCGAGCTGCTTCAGCGTTCCGGCAGACATGCGGCCTCTCCGCTTCGTATTTATGCAAGTTAGGCTTGAAAACAGTCTCTCTGCTTCCACAGCGGTGGGAGTTATCGCTAATAGCCTCAAGGAGAATGATCGTAGCAATTCATTTTCAGGTAGAGGCCTCATTCGCTTCCACCATAGGTATGCGTCATTCGGAGGAGCAGACGAGCTAAAGTTCGAGAGCCCTCTTGCGTACTGTTGCAATTGCTCAACCACCCACGTCTGTGTACCTCCACTTCTTCATAGTAGGAAGCAATGTAGACAGAGTACCATTAACTGCTGTGGAACAGATCCTTGCCGGAGGGATGCAAATACAGTGCGAGCACGTGATAGCCCGTAACGCATTGGTTGTACCGTAAATTTACAACCTTTTTGACATGGGATAATAAGTCCTGATCCAGGGTTTTCTGCTTCTTTTGTAACCGGTAAACTATGCGCAAAAATTCGATTAAACAGTCCGCCAAGGTCGACTTTCTTTGTTCTAATCGACCTATGGATTCTGCACTAGGAGCGCACACAGACAATACAGTTTGTATGTTGTCGAAGAATCGCCGATTTGTGATCGTTTCTTCCACACGTTCGGGCAGCTTTTCCTCGGCCTCCGGATCGGCAATGTTACGGAATATAGGTTCGTGATCCGCAACTGCTCGAAGCATACTCTCCGCTGAATACCAACGGGTTTCTCCGTTTTAGCTGCTTGGATTTTCCCACCGCAGTGCAGGCAATGTGCGTACAGAAATCGCCGCGAGTTGGGTTCCCTCTCGGTGCTGGGGCAAAAATGGCGCCATATATCAGATTTCACGCTTTTATACGCCATTGTATCGAATGATTCCTACGGAATGTACGAGGATGAGAACAATGTATACCCGCGATGAATGAAATGGGCACAAAATCGCTGCATAAGTCGTAGACGCTACTTGTAGCTCCCCCAAAATCCCCAGTTTCCCTATAATCCATCCATCCACACTATCCATACTTACCAGAGGGAAGTAAAAACAGTATCACACGTTCTGTTGAGAAGCAGTGAAATATGCGAGATCAATGGAATCCGAAAATAATGAACGTGTAAATTAGCTGATTGTACCTGACTGTACCTGGCACTTGTACAACGTTGTACCGTACCCGGCTTGTACCTGACAGTCTTGAAGAAGTTCCAGGCTGAAGTTCCAGCTGGCACCCCGGTCCCCGAGGCGCGTACAATCGTTTCGAATACATATTACGCCAACGCCTCGATTGTTGCACGTCTACTAGATTAACTCTTTCTGTGTATCTATTTTTTTATTTGTTTATTTGCTGAGCGTAGTGTGTTGTGCATGGAGAACACGAACTTCTCGTCACCATGAAGTTCGCCAAGCGCCTCGAAAAAGAGGCTATTGAGGAGTGGGCCGAGCACTACATACCGTATAAAGAGCTCAAGAAGATCCTAAAAAAATCGTATTCCCCAGCGCATGGACAGGGAGATGACGGAGGCTCGGACGATGATATTGAAGAAGACAACCAACGAGCTGCTGCGCGGCAGCAGACAGGAGACGATATAGAGGCACAAAATGCCTCCTTGCAGGGTCGGACACCCTACACCGAAGGGGAGGAATCCACTGTTGTGGATGACACCGGAAGGGCCACCGGTCGTACTCGAGGGGAATCGGAGCTGCAGTATCAGACACCGACGGGAGGTGACGACGCCGACGTAATTCCCGGCTTGAATGAGCAACAGACGCGAAGGAATCGAGAAGTGTCGGCAAAGTTCTTAACCAGACTCAAAGAAGTAAGTTATGTTGGTGGGAGTGTATGGAGGATTCCGAGGTCCGACTCGCCGTGTTTTCCCTCCACAGGCAATTGCGCACGTTGGTGAATTTGTCAAGTCTCAGAGGGCATACATTGAACAGCAAAAGCAAAAAGCCAATGGTAAGCGGAATTGACATTGCATTGCATTATGGTTCGTTGTCATACCATTGGTTTTCTACCGCTTGGTCCGAATGGCAGCCTACCGGGAGAATGTGCATTATGCTAAGAGTGCCTCGGAGTCAGCTGAAAACAGGAAAAAGGTTTTAGACATGGAAAGCTTTGTATGGCAGTGTGCAGCAAAGTTAAGAGATTTTGTGGAGCTAAATTACACTGCAATTTATAAAATCATGAAGAAGCACGATAAGGTAACAGGGATTCCATTGATGGACAGTCTCTTAGGAGAAGTTGAAAAAATGCCGTTCATGAAGATTTTAGATCCTCCATCTATGGACTCTGGGGATGCCGCATCGTTAGGCATAGGAGCGGTCCTTCAAAGCCATAACATCATACCTGAGGAAGGTGTAGAAGGAGACATCTACGGGAGGTCGTCTGTAATTCCCTCAAACAAATCACCGGATGACTTACTGTCTCTTCCAAGCCATGAAGGCAATGAGCTTGACGGTATGGTGGCTCCTCTTTCGCCGAACGATAGAATTGATGCGGATAAACCTGGAGAAATAGAGCAAGAATCTTCCGTTACGAAGACCGCTGATACTTCCCAATTAAGGATTCGCGCCGACCAAGTCGAACAAACTTCATCGTCAAAGGAAGAGGTAATACGCGAATTTCGACAGCAATTGGTTAACGCGCACAGCTATGTCACAGCCTCACTGCGTGTGATGAGTCCGGAAATGGAAGATACCAATGAAGAAAATATTAAACTAGAGAGGTTCGCCACTGCGGCCAAACGGGCTTATCGGAAACTCAATTTTGCTTGCAAAAAAGACTATCCGATGGAGCAAATTCGGACCTATGGTTTAGCTTCGAAGCTGGAGCTGTATCGGTATATGGTCAAGGTGATAGTTCGAGAAATGGAGTTGACTTATCCTGAAGGTGCTGCTGCTTTAGAAAGTTTAATTCATGCTCATTTTGATATGTTTCACATGTATATGTCATCAAGAGTTCAAAAGCCGTCTACCAAGCGCGTTAAGTTAATATCGGAGATGCTACCCACTCCCCAGTTATCCCAAATGAAGCAGTTGTTTCGGGAGAGTCCACATGCTGAGAGCACCCCCGAAACAGTCAATGAGTCTGATACCGAGGATCATTTGAAGAAACAGGGCAAATCAATGTCAATATTGGGAAGGATCGATGAAGAATCGGCTAAGTCCTCCAAGAGAGTGCCCGAGAGTGTCGGCTCGGGGCAAAAGAATGATAAAAGAGATGAATCTGGTATCTCTCAGGAGCTTTCGCAAGACGATATGGGGGCGGATACTCTGTTCAGTAGCCATCGAAGTGTTGGACACGGCCATCCGAGCCAGGCTTTTGCCGAGGATACAGGGGTTTCTATCCCTGAACATTATCATTCTGAAGGTTCATCGACGAAGAAGAGGGAGCAAAAGAAACTTAGTCCTTTTTCGCAGAGATTTTGGGGCAAAGACCCCCAAAAAGGAAGCACAAGGAACGATCCAAACAGGCTTCCTTCAGAGCAAAACCCATTTCAGCATAGGTCTTTAGCACCTCGGCGGGGAGCCGAATCAACGTCTAACCTGTTTCGAAAGAGCACAAGCACACAGAGCATTAGTAGTCCAGCCGTGGCCCGGGCTGTGGCCAAGTTGTTAAAACCAGTTTATCAAGATCGAGCTATTTATGCAGCAGACAGCAAACGAATGAAGTCGCAGACGAACGAGGAGAGTGCGGACGAGAATCCACAACCTAAAGGAGACGTGAGCACTGGACGTACATTGCAGCAAGATGAAATTCCTCGTACCAATGCGGGCCTTGACTTCGCACTGTCTCACCTTGTGGGAGACTCGAAGAATGCGGGAGAGCCACACAAAGCGCCTGCTGGTTATGGTAGCGATGATGACAAAGATAACGATGGAAGTCGCTGCTCTTGCTTGGACAACTGCAGCAAGAAGTGCTGGAAACGAAACGCAAAGAAAATACTCCCACCAATTTTTGATTGGCTAGGTGACTATAACGTAAAAAAGCACTTGTTTAAAGACCTTGTCGCTGGTATAACAAGTGGCATTGTTGCTATCCCCCAGGGTCTGTCACGGGCTCTGTTAGCCGGTGTACCTCCTGTATACGGGATCTACTCGAGTATGACTCCCGCACTGGTGTATATTTTCTTCGGCACCTCCAAGCACGCCGCTGTAGCTCCGATGAGCATTCCCGCATTAATGGTCGCTACTGCCGTCGAAAGCTTCAATCCGACGCCCACAGGCTCCGAATATATTCGCTTAGTGATGGTGTTGACCATGCTTGTTGGCATCTTCTCGGGTCTATTGGGGCTTCTGCGTTTTGGTTTCGTGGTGAATTTCATAAGTCGACCCGTGCTAAAAGGATTTACCAGCGCCTCTGCTATTATTGCAATGCTTTCAGTCTTCTCCGACGTTTTCGGCACATCGATTCCGAAGACAGATGGAATTCACAACACTGTAGCTGAGATTGCCAAAGCTATCCCTGACATTCACGTTCCTACATTCGTTCTTTCTGTGATCGCATTTCTGGGTATGATGCTTTATAAGCGCACTAAAGTGTCGAAGAAACTTCCGGGAGCGCTGGTGACAGTTGTAGTGTTCATCATCGTTATGGTAATTTGGTTCGAGATCGATGGTACTTCGACGGCTGAAAAGTCAAACGACATGGGCATAGAGGTTATTGGTGACATCCCGAGCGCTTTGCCTGCCCCTGAAATTCCATCGTTTTCGAGCAAGGAACTAGTGACGTTGATACCCTCGGCCATTACGATCTCGTTTGTTGCCTACCTAGAACATGTTGCCGTGGCGAAGACGTGGTCTGTTAAGTTTGGCTATGAAACTGAGGCAAGTCAGGAATTAAGAGCCGTAGGCATCTGTAATGTCGTAGGATCATTCTTTCAATCATTTCCAGCTATGGGTGCATTTTCCCAATCAGCTATTAACGTGCAGGCTGGTGCACGCAGTCAGATCGCTCTTATGTTTGCGGGGCTTTGGGTAATGGTATTGTTAGTTGCAATAACCCCGGCTCTCTTTTTCCTCCCTCGCGCCGTTTTGGCGATATTGGTCGTCACCAGCGTACTGGGATTGATTGACATACACAGCGCTAAGCGACTTTGGAGGGAAGACAAGCGTGACTTCTTCATTATGATGCTGTCGTTGCTCCTCACTCTATTTTTGGGTGTTCAGTTCGGTGTCTTAGCTGCCATGGGGGCGAGTCTTGTCTTCTTCATTTACGTATCCGCTCATGCTCGTATTGCCGAACTGGGTCGAGTTCCTGGCACTGTCGTGTATCGCCATGTGGGATTGGTCGGTGTTGTTCCCGTGCGCAACGTCAAAATCATGAAATTCTATGCGCCACTTTACTTTGCCAATGTAGGCACCTTGAAAGATGCACTCTCTGCAGAATTGACAAAACGGCGTCGCGCTCCCCCAAAATTTAAATGGAAAGCTTTGGTCTTGAGTCTAGCCGCAGTTCCTAGTGTAGACAGTACAGCTATTCAGGTTTTCGAGGAGATTGTGGAGTATTATCATAAAGAAGGCGTTCCAATAGTTTTATCAAGCCCGAATAGCGGTGTAGAGACAGCCCTCGCGAAATCCGGTGTGGTTGATTTACTAGGAGGTCCTCTCTTTGTTTATAGGAGAGTACATGAGGCTGTACGAGCCGTTTTGATGAATGCCATATCCCTTCCTGAGCATGCGCGGAAAGAAGCGGAGAAAGAAGAAAAATCCAGCGCCTCCGAGAATAACCATTTGGAGAAGTGCCTGAAATATATTTCCAGAAGGGCTCTTCAGAGACGTGGTCGCGCTATGTCTGTGCCTCAAAATGCAACGAGCTGTCGCTCAAGATCTTCAACCGGAACTTCCCGCCGAGAATCACAGGATGGAAAGTCTTCGCCGAGGGGAGATACTGGCGTAACCGGTACTACTTTACCCACTTCTACCGCCATAACAGACGTGGCCCCCGGAATTCCTAATACTGAAACGAAAGAATCAACAGGAGGGGCGCAAACTACCGCTTCCGCCGCTCAGCAGAGTCGTACCACGACATAGCTCCAGGTGATCATCAATATACAGTGCTGTTGCATTACTGCTGTGTTTTTTGTTACTGGCGTTGCAGTCCTTGCTGGGCCCTAACAACGTACGACCATCCACGAAGTTTCCCTTAAGTCACAGCAAAGAGGTCAGCGCTAATCCTTTTCCTCCATCGACCCTTCACTTGATTGTTTTGACTGTTCCTTTTCGTCTTCATCTTTTTGCGCATAGTACACAAGAGCAAAAGGGTCAACAATGATCCTATTTGCGAGCTCTGGACTGACACGCTGAATCCAGTCAACTACTCGAGGAGACAGTATACTCTTGTAATGCTCAGTAAATCGCTCCCAAGGAATATATCGGATCCTGTTGAGAGCCACTGCTGAGGAATCCGCAGACACGATCCAAGTTGGTGACACTTTCCGCGAAGCAAGCAAGTGGGGATATTTCGTAGACGAAGGGTTACAAAAGCATAGTTCTGGTATGACATCCGGAGCTAGCTGCTCATATTGAGCTTGCCTCTGTGCTTTTATACGCTTCCCTTCCGGATACAAGGAAGCATGGTCGTCGTTGTCCAACCGTGGTAGCGCCTCTTCCCCCGGGACCCATTTCAACGAATACGGACACTTTAACTCCGAAGGACAGTAAGATCTTTTGTAGTTCATCCTCCCACATCGGTGAACATAGTAGTTCATATCCACATATCTGAGGATTGGTGAGTGCTCTGCTGCTCTTTGAGTCCAGTAAATTTCAGTCAGCGCCGTATACTTTCCTGCAGCAAAACAGGACGAATGACACTCAAAGTCAGAGGTGTAATGCACACTAAAACTGGTGAGTCACCGATCCTTACCCCATTCCATATGGCGCAAATCTGGATTATAGAAGCAATAAACCGAAGCCAATCGGGTCGGTAGAATGTCCAGTACAGAAACACACACCAGAAACCCATCCAACCAGTATCTGCGATACCCACATTCGACAATGGCGAAGCAACAAATACAAAGTCCAACTCAGCATAGTACTCACTCTTGGAAGAATGTACCATATCCCATCCGGAGGTCCCATCCATCAGTTTCTGCAGTACGCTCATTGCCATGACAATCCCTAGCAAGATACTTGTCTAGCATATCTCGGCCATCTGCGTAATCAGTTCGCTTTACATAATTAGTTCGAACATTATCCATGTGAGAATTGGCCAAGTTCCTGTGAGCTGCGATACCCATTTCCACTTTGCGCATACCGTGCGACACATCTTCACATGCTTTAATTAGTTCTTTGAACGAGGGAAGTTGCAGACTGTCAGGAACATATACACTTTCCCACGCCTCCTGTAGTAACGGAGCATTGTAGGTCGCCGAGGAAATTAAACGAAGGAAGCTTCTCTCCAACAGTTGCAGGTATCTTGCTCTCAGGCAGAAAAAGCGCTCCAAAGGTTTGTCGTCCGAGTCGAAGTCGTCTGGTCGATGCTCCACATCTGATGAGTGAAATTCACTTTCTGCAAACAGCCTGTGCATCAGATTGAATGTAGAACTCTCTTCTAGCCCATGTGTCCACCGTGTCTCACGCCGACGCGGTCGGTATGAGGGAGGAATGTCAAGACAGCTATCTTCTTCGTGATCTGATGATGATGAGGAAGATTCTGTTCTTGTCCGTTGCCTCATGTGAGCTAGAAAATGAACAAGATGAGCAGGCGTGAAACTCAAATAGTTCTCCCAATTATCCCATGCCAGGTCTCTTCCCTTCCAATGTAACTGAGGCCTGGCATCACGTGCTGGTTGGTATAGATCTAAAGGATGATGAGCGCTGCACGCTGGAGTCGATGTGTGATACGACCTATCATGAGCTGGAGGCCACGAGGTCGTTACAACTGAGTCGCCTGCTCGAGTGAGTGCCGGCGTGAAGACGATAGGAGAATTGACCAAATGTCTCATAAAAGAAGTCTTTGACTGCTCCTTTCCTTCTGTCTCGTGTATCTCAGTATTGTATCGGACGTATAGTTCCAGATGGGCTTCCGTAAAATACGGTCTGGTGAGTCGGACGGCCAGGGTATGCTTATACCCCTCTCCATATTTTGCAAAATGCTCCTTTTGGAATTTCGTATAGTTGTACATCAACGGCGTGTTAGAGGGAGAAGTATGGACCCCGAAAGTATCTTGTCGCTCCGATTCACAGGTGTCGTAGGCGTCTCGTCGTGAGCCTCTCGGAAACTGCGAGTTGCCGTTAGCCCCATTTTGCGCGTGGGGCATTGCAGGATCATCACATCCTGTCATGGATCTAAACCGGCTCAGTACTTCAGGGTATACTTCCGAAGCAATTGCTGTTGCTTCTTCCTGAGAAGTATGCTGCCGATTTTCGTGGAAAGTAATGTTTAGATAGCCAGGAGAACTAATGCAACATTGAAACACTCTGGCACATATAGCATTCGAATTAATCCAGTTGCACAAAATCTCGGCTGTTGCTAGCCGCAGAGAACTCAGAAACTGTTTGTCGTTTGATAGGGTCTCGTTGTGTTTTACGACTGCTTGGGCTAATTGGAGCGGAACTGGAGAGGACACTTGATATCCATACTTTTTCCGCATTTTGGCGGGAGCACTAGAGCAATATAATTTTTCATTCATCTTATGAATGAGTCCACTCGAGCCTTCGTCCCATAGTTGAAGGCTCTCGATGATACCATCAATGATTGGTTTTTTTCGGTGTGCTTCCGTGGAGATGAAGTTGGTCACGGACGTTCTAGTTCGGCCGATTAGTTTCAACGCATTTCGCAGGGTCAAATCAATTGTTCGTAGCAAACAATTGTCATCCTTGGAGCTGCTTCCCACTGCTGAAGTAACAGAAGGAACTTTGCTATTATCACTATTTATGTTACTGTTACTCATTCGTACATCCGGTTGCTGGCCTGAGGATGCTTCGTGTGGTGTCTTCTTGAAAATTGGTCGTCTCCCTTCCATGTACGCTTGCATTCGACTGAGGACCTGTTTGTGCCGTTTGGCGGCCTGAAATTGTGTGACATCCAAACGAATGGGTATGTTTGGACAGCACGCTTTTTCACATATGGGCAAGTACAAAAATCGCCCACTTCTCATCCAGCCACCTTCCAAGAACGCTTCATAATCACCAGGCTGAAGGCGCTCCGCGATGGACCCATACGCATAGCGGTCAGTGTTCCCGGGGCGCTTGCAGTAGGCACATTCTGACTGATACTCTCGATGAGGCTGCAATTCAGTCAAAAGACGAATTCCATCACGAAAATCTAAGTTGTATCCAGGGGAATCACTGCCCTGGAACGTGTCAAAATGGTAGTAAGGGTTGGCTTCCTTGTACTCGGGCACTTCCAGAGTCTCCATATTTTCCCTATTCACTTGCTCGATCAACCGAAGCGCCTCTTGTGGAGGATACGAGGCCTCGGATGGGCAGGAAGCTCGGGGGGCAAAGGACATTCTTTCTCTTCACTGCTCCTTTCAGACAAAAACACGAACTAGCTACAACGCACACTCGCACATGCAATGCACAAAGACCTCAGGAGGGTGCAGAGCTTGACAAACAATCTCAGTCACAGTCAATACCGCTTATAAACCTGAAATTCCTGAATCACTTGCAAGCTGCACCGCTGTCGCACCATCCCAACTTCAACGACGACTTGTGCTACCAATATCGGAAGTTCGACTCGGAACCCGGTCACAACGGAAAGGAATCAGTTTTGTTCCGACGCGAGTTTGGAAGAGAAAACAGTGTTTGGTGGATGGATGGAATGTTAACATCAGTCAATGGGCGGGCGTAATTCATTAAGCGTAACCAAAGAATCATGTACAACACTTGTAGAACCAATGGGTTACACGGCAAACCCCCTCAGTTCCTAAGTTTGAGTTTCTTTTCTTTTCTTTTCTTCCAGTCTGCATGAAACTTCGCTATTTTTTTTCGACTACTTCCGCTGACGATATGCCCCCGATGCATCATCACGGCATTCGAAGTAAGGTACTTCAAGTAACCAAGTTCTTAAGTCTGTGAAGTCGAGACGGATTACTACAATTGTAGGTAGGTAGGTATTCGCAAACCAACAAACAAGAGTATCGTAATTTTTGTGGAGACTACTTTATCTATGAATACGGCAATGTGCTAAACTGAGCGTCCATCTGTTCGTGACGACGACTACAGACTGATATCAAGAGGGGAGTATGATGTCCGCCGGGGAGGATAGTCTTGGCTCCTTTACAGAAGGATCTACTGCATTCGGCGTCATCAAGTTCGTTTTCTTCGTGGGCGTTGGATGGCTGATTGCTGTACTAGTGGTGAAGACACTACGCAGAAAGGCGCCGCCATCGACGCAGGACATGGAGACGCCTTGCGGACGTATTCGGGTGTTTAACCCAGCGGAGGCTCTGTTTCTCTCGTACGAGACTTTCAATTCCGAATCGCATTTTCGCAAAGGCATCTCCATTGAACGGGGAAAGCCCTTAATACTGGATATTGGGGCCAATGTGGGATTTTTTACCCGCTATGTGAAGTGGAAGTGGCCTCAAGCCATTGTCCACGCCGTGGAGCCAATACCGGAAAGTGCAGAACTACTAAGACATAATGTCGCTCATTTGAGTGACGTACATGTGTATCAGTACGGTCTATCAGATTGTCGAGAGAAAACGCAAGCCCAGTTCAACGTGAATCTCGGATTTGCTTCGGGAGCGACTTCAGCCCAAGGAATCGTGGATAGTGCTACAAAGTCTGGCTCCTCCTCTCAGAATAACAATGACAGTGAAATTGGTGTACGAGAATGGCTTAGTGCGTTCAATAGAGACTTTAGAAAAGCATTTAACAAAAAAGGAGAGGAGCCATCATGTTTCAAAGATATCCGGAACTGGTGCTATTCTTTGTATCACACGTTGCCGTTCATGATTCAAGGAGCACATAAAGTCACGTGCGAGATGGTATCGCTGCAATGGCTCCTAGATAATGAGATCCGTGCAACGTCGCGGGCGATTGATCTACTCAAAGTTGATGTCGAAGGGTCAGAGCTGCAAGTTCTTCGTGGCATTGATGATGCTACGTTCAGCCTCATTGAAAATGTGGTTGTAGAAGTTCACGACGAAGATGATTCGCTGGCAAAGATCCAAGCCATTTTGAGGAATCATAAATTCCAAGTCTCTGTGGACAGAGAGGACTGGGAGTTTCATCGCTTCGCAAATCTGTATTTGGTATATGGTAGCAAACCAAAGGGGAGCAGCATGTAAACCACTAAGCTCAGCGTCTCGGCGTGGGTTGCAACATGAAACTTAATGGTATGCGCTATTTTCTGTAACCAGTGGTCCCGATCCAGTGTTAATAAGAGTAGCTCCCTCGTTACAACGGAGCGAGTTCATTGTGGCGTCTGTGCTCAATGCAACACGTACCGCATGGTCTCCTTGCTGTTAGAATCACATAATTCTTTCCGGCTCCTATGGTGCTACAGTCTGAAAATGAATTCTAGGCTTTACAATTTAGTTCAAGTACAACAACAGTTGACCACAACTGAGTATAGTGTGCTTTACACCATTTTATGCAATTGGCGTGGTTGTCTTAAGATACAGGTTAGTTCGAGAGCCGTCCAAATGGCGTTCATGCTCGTCATCCTTGAAAAAGTCGCTGTAAGCGATGAGCAGTAATAGAGACAGTAGCTCAAGTAGGTGCAAAAAGGAATTTCTCCCTCCAGGAAACAGTGAGCCATAATGGATGGCCGCCCTGATAGGGTGTTCTTCGGTTCTTCACCACTGAGCATGGATTTATAGGGTGCGATGCCGGTCAGCCGGTCTGCTCGCTAGCAATGCAGGTCAGTGAGTCAAGCGACTAGTACGTTTCAAGCCATTCCAGCGTGTACTAGTATCTCCAGTGTGTGTGCCTGTGTCGGGTTGTGACGAGTCAAGCCGTAAACAAGATCTTGGCTTCGGCGATGGTGACTTCTGTCACGAAGTTCCGTGCCGTCGACGGCGAAACGGCAGATAGACACGAGTTTGATGAGCTATACGATACGAAAGACAGCGAGGGTCTTATTTCTGGGATGAAGGGGCATACTGTATTTTGAGCTAGAGAAGGAGAGCTTCATGATATGATAAAGCCTCGTTGCTGCGAGCGAGGAATCAGGAATGGACCAACTCAGTTGTACGTCAAAGGGATGGTAAAATAGATAACCAATGAAAGTTCCTGGAATTTCCGTCTACGGTATACAACGGTACTCACAGTCTGTACTCTGTAGTACATTCACGGGGAGAATGAATGGATTAGGGGGAACATGCCCAACTTACCGAACCTTCTTTTATTGTAGCCAGACGGAAGAGCGAACTAAGAAGAAGGCACACAAAACAGAAAAAAGACTAAGCAACAAGTCATTGAACGTTTTATGAAGTTATTTGGGTGTACGCGCGCCTGTGTGTAATGATCCATGGATGTCTTGCCCATGCTTACCCCGGGAAGGGGTAGTAGGACATGCGGTATACATGGGTTTACTCGTCTTCAGGTAGGAGCAATACTAATATACACTGGAAATTGTTGTGTGTGGTTAAACCAGGTCGATATCCCTAGTCGAATGGCGGCTTCTTGATTCCTTGGATCCATTTCTATGCATTTCCTTCACCCACCCTGCAGTTACTGTCACGCAATTGTAGCTTATGTATTTACCGGTATGCATTACGGCTGAGGGTCGTCTCTTGTACATGAGTGCGTGGAATTTTCAAGAAAGACTGGGGCTGGTACATATGTATTCATGAAGAATTCAGTTGTTGGATCTGGTGCGCTTAAATGCACGTAAGAACATCGTTACCTTGCGCAATCGTCTTCCTGTCGAGCCTTCTTCATTAATCGATTTCCTGTCTGTGGACAGACCACGCTGGGCAATGAGATACGAGGGATCAACAAGAATCCTTTTTGCAAGCTCTGGGCCGACGCGCTGGACCCACTCGACAATTGCGTGAAACAAAGTTTCTCTGTAAGCGGAGGACAATCCATCCCAGGAAATATAGAAGCTCCTATTGAAAACAGCTGAGCAAGGCAACGAGAGCTGGAGTCTTCTGGTCTTTCGAAACGAATTCAGCTCACGTAAACATAGTGATGGGATCAACTCTGGAGCTAACTGCTCGTATTGCGCTAGTGTCTGTTCCTTTAGGTATTTTCCTTCCGGATACAGTGAAGCATGGACGTCGGCGTCCAACCGTGGTAGAGCCTCGTCCATCGGAACCCATTTCAAAGAGTAGGGACACTTCAACTCAGAAGGACAGTACGATCTTTTGTAGTTCATTTTACCACACCGGTGGACGTAGTGATTCATGTCGACATATCTAAGGATTGGTGAGTGTTCTGCTGCTTTTTGAGCCCAGTAAATCTCTGTAAGTGCCGTATACTTCCCTGCAATAAAAAGTTGAGCGCAAAGCTGAACTATTACGACCAATACACTCCGGGAGTCTTATCAAATCCTTACCCCATTCCATATGGCGCAAATCCGGATTATAGAAACAATAGACTGAGGCTACTCTGGTCGGCAGAATGTCCAGCACAGAAACACACACAAGGAAGCCATCCAACCAATATCTGCGATACGCACAGTCAACAATGTCAATAATTAAAGCTCAGGAGGTCCAATTCAACACTCACTCGTGGAAAAAAGTGCCATATCCCATACGAAGATCCCATCCGTCAGTTTCTGCGTTACGTTCATTGCCGTGACAATCCCTGGCAAGATACTTGTCTAACATAGTTCTGCCATCTGCGTAGTCATTTTGTTTGATACAATTTGTTCTAACAATGTTCTTGTGATAATTGTTCAACTTCTTGTGAGCTGCGATCCCGATTTCCATCTTGCGTATACCATGTGACACGTCTTCACAAGCCTGAACTAGTTCTTCGAAGGATGGCAGTTGCAGACTGTCGGGAACATATACACTATCCCACGCTTCCTGTAATACCGACGTGACATATGCGGCCGATGGAAGTACACTTGGACAGCTTTCCTCTAAAAATTGCAAGTACCGTGCTCTTAAACAGAGAAACCGCTCTAAAGGCTTATCGTCCGAATCAAAATCTCCTGGTGGGTGTCTCATCGGAGGAGAGCGCCACTCATTGTCTGCAAACAATCGATATAACAAATTAAATTTGGACGTTCCTTCCATCCCATGTGTCCAGCGAACTCCCTCTCGTCGACGCGGTCTGTACGACGGCGGCATACTTAAGCAATCGTTAATTTTGTTAAGAGACGAGTGGGAACAGGTGACGCTTCTCCGGTGCCTCATATAAGTCAAGAGGTGAATCAGATGAGCAGGTGTGAAACTCAGATACTGTTCCCAATCATCCCAAATCATGTCTCTGCCCTTCCACTGTAAATGATGTCTTAGACATCTTGCTGAGCAACGATACCGACCCCGACGAAAACCCTTCGTTTGAGATGGACGGCTACAACTGACAGACGAGCTTGCTGTATCGCCTGCTGCGTTTCCCTGTGGGTTGATGGCTGGACGGAAGACAAGTGGGGAGTTAACCAAATGTAACATGAAAAAGCGTTTCCAATCCTGCTCCTCGTCCATATCGTGAACTTCGGTGTTGAACCGAACGTAGAGTTCCAAATGGGCATCGGTGAAGTACGGTCTCGTAAGTCGGACAGCAAGAGTGTGTTTATAACCGTCTCCATACTTCGAGAAGTGGTCGTTTTGCAATTTCGTGTAGTTGTACATCTGTGGATTGTCGGAGAGACAAGACTGCACACCTGAAGCACTCCGAGAGCAATCGCTGCCGTAGAACTGCCTTGGTTCACTTCCCTCAGAATCTGAGGAAAACGTGTTTCTGGCATTTTCATCTAGTGGCATTGCAGGTACTTCGGGACCGGTAACAGCTCTAAATTGTCTAAATACTTCAGGGTAAACATCCGAAGCTACTGCATTCGCGTGTTCTAGAGAACCGTTGTGGCCCTTGCGGAGGGCGAAGTTCAAATAGCCAGGAGAACTTACAGAGCATTGAAATACTCTGGCACATACTGCATTCACATTAATCCAGTTACACAAGGTCTCAGCCATTGCCAAACGGAGTGTGCTCAGGAAGTGATTGTCGATGAAAATGTCTTTGTCCAGTCTTACGATTGCTTGCGCTAACTGTAGCGGCACAGGAGAGGATACTAGGTACTCATGCTGTTTACGGATTTCGGCGGGAGTATGGGAGCAATATGATTTTTCATTCATCTTGTGGATAACTTCATCGGAGTTTTCGTGCCATAGCTGCAGTCCCTGGACGATGCTATCAATGATGACATCCTCGTTGTGTAACTCCGACGGGCAATAATCAGACACAGAGGTCCTTGCTCTTCCAAGAAGTTCCAACGCACTTCGCAAGGTTAAGTGGATAGTCTGAAGTAGTTCACCACGATTATTTGTTCGCTTCCTTCGAGTGCCACAACAAGCACCGGTATTTGTCAATCCTCTGTGAGCTGTTGTTGGTCCTGTTGCCGACTCCCGCTTGGTTTTAAGGATAGGTCTCCTTCCGTCCATGTACGCTTGCATGCGATTGAGAACCTGTTTGTGCCGTTTGGCCGCCTGAAATTGTGTGACATCCAAGCGAATGGGGATGCTTGGACAGCACGACTTTTCGCATATAGGCTGCTCCAGAAACTGTCCGATACGGAGCCACCCACTGTCTAGCAAAGCGTCATAATCTTCCGGCTGAAGGCGTTCTGCATGGGATTCGTAGAGGTAGCTTCCATAGGGTGAATGACAGAAGTTACAATCTGCCTGATATTCTTTGCGCGGCTGTACTTCACTCAAAAGGCGAAGACCATCACGAAAATGGATGTTGTATCGACGGGGATCGCTGGAGTCCAGGGCTTTAAAGTGGTGGTAAGGGTTGACCTCTTCATAGTTCGGAACCTCGACTGTTCTCCAGACGTCTTTATTCACTTGCTGGACAAGATCATCCGCCTCTTGCGGAGGAAACGGAGCTTCTGTATTTGCATTGAATGAAGCAGCAGACTTAATTGACTCCATGATGTTGGATGGTCGCTTCAACAACCCACAGTTCTTTGCGCCTCCATGCAGAGTTAAAACATCAAACGGGAGAACTTCGAAAACGTTTCAGTATGTTTATTTCGTACACCTTGTGTGTATTAACACACCATGCGCTTTGTGGATAATCAGCTTTGGTTATCGATGAGAGTTTTCTTTTCTGTGAAGTACCTCAACTCCCTCGTTCACATTCAACGCCTCCAACCTTCTTGCGAAGAAGGCCACGACATTTTGAGCTCTCATATTGTGTGTCACTCTATTAATAGGCAAAGTATTGTGTCGGTACGCTTCCTATCCAGTCCCTCGCCGTTCCAATACGGACCGTAGTGGGCCGCGTCGCTTTGGCCTCTTCACTTGGATTCAGCAGCAAATGAACGATATGGCAGTGCTTTTAAAGGTTTTCTCTTTAGAAAGCTTGGGTATCAATATCAGGATGGTAGCTACAGACTACAAGAAGTTCCACATTACCAGTACCAGGTACATACAGTGTTCACAAGTGACCCAAATATAGAGAAAAATCGAAAAACCCATACCGTAGAATCCAAAGCGAGGATGATCTTCGCAGTCGGAGCATTAAACTGTCCCTCGCTTACCACCCTTTTCTGCTGGCGATGGACTCCGGTGGTGGGAACTATGCTCCCTCTACCGGAACTGGCTGCACTTAGGTGAGCAACAACTACTCGTGCACTTCGCGTTCTTCGCCACGTACTGTTGCCGCGTAGACGATTCTTGGACTTGGCGTTCACTAAGGTACCGTCCGTACGCGTACAATTCCATATCCCATGTTACCAAGTCACTGAATTCCTTCCTCCGAGCTGTCTGCTGTAATTCTCCTTTATCCGGGCTCTTACCACGATTTATCGGTTTAGCGGTTCCCGTTTTCCACCCAAATCGTCTTTGCATAATCGCCAAACCGTCATCCAGATTTTCCAATATTAAAACAGCGCTGAAGCGTTCAAGGCGCTCCTTTGCGAACTCTAAATGGGTATGGTTTAGTTGACCTCTGGGAATAGACTTGCAACTCTCACCGCATATGACTCTGAGCAGGTAGTTATCAGGCTGGTGAGTAACCCAATCTGCAAATTTTCCCATGCGCTTCTCTCCAAAGAAGACATCTCTCGCAAAAAGATAATGTGAGACGTAACGATCACGGGGATCACGCAAAACAGTAACATATTGGAAACAACCGTAATCCAGTTCATCAGGCATATACTTCTCATTGGCCACAATATCATACTCAGTCGTCGCAGCAAATTTCCTTTGTTCTGCTATCGTTTTGCCACAGCATGGCACTTTATGGGATACGAAGACATTGCAATTCTTCTTTGCAGTTCGAAGTCCATTCTGAGACGCAAGTTTGCACAGCGTAGTCCCGCCTGCTTTATGGACGTGCAAGAAGTACATTATTTTCCGTTTGCAAGTATCCACGGGGTTCGATTCCCCACTTCCACTCTGGTGAGCTTTAGTGTTGCCCAAAGAACTAACCGTGCCAACAAGCCCCTGAGGGTGCCTTGGCTGTTGTTGCACGGCTTCATCTGCATCATTTTCCGTGTGCTACAGCGCATCAGTGTTGGGAGCAGTTGAATTCCGTGTGTTGACGCTTACCTCTTTGACTGATATTTCTACTCTTGGTGTCCTCCAACGGCATTCTCACCCCTTCCAAACTGGTATTTATGATTCGACGTTGTGGTGAGCTAGCGTTGACCAAGGTTGGAAGCCTCCACTCGACTGACCTATCCAAGTAGAACACGGTCGAGTCCACTAGAACCACCACACAAACCAATATCGGTAGAAGGATGGGGCCAATAACTCCTGCACGACACCATGATGGACAGGAGTATGTTTCATTCGGTACAGCACTCCTGCCGTCGACAGTACTGGTAGCCGCACCACCGTCCCTGTCGGCGTTCGCCATTGTCTCGCGTCTATGCGTTGAAGGTGTTAGAATGGACGAGATATGGAAGATAACGAACCTTCATGTTATTTGGTGCTCCACGATGCAACTAATATGGTAGAACATTGCCAGGGGTAACTTGTGTCTCTGAGACGCAGCAATCTTTTCTTCAATGCCCTGCAGTTTAATGATATTATAAAATGCCATTGATTAGGGGATGTCAACGTAGCATTCCCTCGCACTAATTGGATCAA